>CAKKTC010000324.1:0-29014 GCA_920104205.1 Eupeodes latifasciatus
GAATAAGACCAATTTTACAACAAGTTATGGGCAAAATTCCAAGTTCAAACTTAAAATGCGAATATCTCGCTTAATATGCGTCCTAGGGGCTTAAAAGTCGGCTCCCAAAGGGCAATTTTTGAACTCCAATATTTCTCGATCTAGACCACCTAGATGGCTGAAATTTCAGGATTGTGATCTAGGAATCATTCCCTTTCCATTGCTGTGCCTAACTTTGAATAAGACCAATTTTACAACAAGTTATGGGCAAAAATCCAAGTTCAAACTTAAGATGCGAATATCTCGCTTAATATGCGTCCTAGGGGCTTAAAAGTCTGCTCCCAAAGGGCAATTTTTGAACTCCAATATTTCTCGATCTAGACCACCTAGATGGCTGAAATTTCAGGATTGTGATCTAGGAATCATTCCCTTTCCATTGCTGTGCCTAACTTTGAATAAGACCAATTTTACAACAAGTTATGGGCAAAAATCCAAGTTCAAACTTTAAATGCGAATATCTCGCTTAATATGCGTCCTAGGGGCTTAAAAGTCGGCTCCCCAAGGGCAATTTTTGAACTCCAATATTTCTCGATCTAGACCACCTAGATGGCTGAAATTTCAGGATTGTGATCTAGGAATCATTCCCTTTCCATTGCTGTGCCTATCTTTGAATAAGACCAATTTTACAACAAGTTATGGGCAAAAATCCAAGTTCAAACTTAAAATGCGAATATCTCGCTTAATATGCGTCCTAGGGGCTTAAAAGTCTGCTCCCAAAGGGCAATTTTTGAACTCCAATATTTCTCGATCTAGACCACCTAGATGGCTGAAATTTCAGGATTGTGATCTAGGAATCATTCCCTTTCCATTGCTGTGCCTAACTTTGAATAAGACCAATTTTACAACAAGTTATGGGCAAAAATCCAAGTTCAAACTTAAAATGCGAATATCTCGCTTAATATGCGTCCTAGGGGCTTAAAAGTCGGGCTCCCCAAGGGCAATTTTTGAACTCCAATATTTCTCGATCTAGACCACCTAGATGGCTGAAATTTCAGGATTGTGATCTAGGAATCATTTCCTTTCCATTGCTGTGCCTATCTTTGAATAAGACCAATTTTACAACAAGTTATGGGCAAAAATCCAAGTTCAAACTTAAAATGCGAATATCTCGCTTAATATGCGTCCTAGGGGCTTAAAAGTCGGCTCCCAAAGGGCAATTTTTGAACTCCAATATTTCTCGATCTAGACCACCTAGATGGCTGAAATTTCAGGATTGTGATCTAGGAATCATTCCCTTTCCATTGCTGTGCCTAACTTTGAATAAGACCAATTTTACAACAAGTTATGGGCAAAAATCCAAGTTCAAACTTAAGATGCGAATATCTCGCTTAATATGCGTCCTAGGGGCTTAAAAGTCGGCTCCCCAAGGGCAATTTTTGAACTCCAATATTTCTCGATCTAGACCACCTAGATGGCTGAAATTTCAGGATTGTGATCTAGGAATCATTCCCTTTCCATTGCTGTGCCTAACTTTGAATAAGACCAATTTTACAACAAGTTATGGGCAAAAATCCAAGTTCAAACTTTAAATGCGAATATCTCGCTTAATATGCGTCCTAGGGGCTTAAAAGTCGGCTCCCCAAGGGCAATTTTTGAACTCCAATATTTCTCGATCTAGACCACCTAGATGGCTGAAATTTCAGGATTGTGATCTAGGAATCATTCCCTTTCCATTGCTGTGCCTATCTTTGAATAAGACCAATTTTACAACAAGTTATGGGCAAAAATCCAAGTTCAAACTTAAAATGCGAATATCTCGCTTAATATGCGTCCTAGGGGCTTAAAAGTCGGCTCCCAAAGGGCAATTTTTGAACTCCAATATTTCTCGATCTAGACCACCTAGATGGCTGAAATTTCAGGATTGTGATCTAGGAATCATTCCCTTTCCATTGCTGTGCCTAACTTTGAATAAGACCAATTTTACAACAAGTTATGGGCAAAAATCCAAGTTCAAACTTTAAATGCGAATATCTCGCTTAATATGCGTCCTAGGGGCTTAAAAGTCGGCTCCCCAAGGGCAATTTTTGAACTCCAATATTTCTCGATCTAGACCACCTAGATGGCTGAAATTTCAGGATTGTGATCTAGGAATCATTCCCTTTCCATTGCTGTGCCTATCTTTGAATAAGACTAATTTTACAACAAGTTATGGGCAAAAATCCAAGTTCAAACTTAAAATGCGAATATCTCGATTAATATGCGTTCTAGGGGCTTAAAAGTCGGCTCCCAAAGGGCAATTTTTGAACTCCAATATTTCTCGATCTAGACCACCTAGATGGCTGAAATTTCAGGATTGTGATCTAGGAATCATTCCCTTTCCATTGCTGTGCCTAACTTTGAATAAGACCAATTTTACAACAAGTTATGGGCAAAAATCCAAGTTCAAACTTAAAATGCGAATATCTCATTTAAATTGCGTCCTAGGGGCTTCAAACTCTGCTCCCAAAGGGTAATTTTTGAACTCCAATATTTCTCGATCTATACCACCTAGATGGCTGAAATTTCAGGATTGTGATCTAGGAATCATTCCCTTTCCATTGCTGTGCCTAACTTTGAATAAGACTAATTTTACAACAAGTTATGGGCAAAAATCCAAGTTCAAACTTTAAATGCGAATATCTCGCTTAATATGCGTCCTAGGGGCTTAAAAGTCGGCTCCCCAAGGGCAATTTTTGAACTCCAATATTTCTCGATCAAGACCACCTAGATGGCTGAAATTTCAGGATTGTGATCTAGGAATCATTCCCTTTCCATTGCTGTGCCTAACTTTGAATAAGACCAATTTTACAACAAGTTATGGGCAAAAATCCAAGTTCAAACTTTAAATGCGAATATCTCGCTTAATATGCGTCCTAGGGGCTTAAAAGTCGGCTCCCCAAGGGCAATTTTTGAACTCCAATATTTCTCGATCTAGACCACCTAGATGGCTGAAATTTCAGGATTGTGATCTAGGAATCATTCCCTTTCCATTGCTGTGCCTAACTTTGAATAAGACCAATTTTACAACAAGTTATGGGCAAAAATACAAGTTCAAACTTTAAATGCGAATATCTCGCTTAATATGCGTCCTAGGGGCTTAAAAGTCGGCTCCCCAAGGGCAATTTTTGAACTCCAATATTTTTCGATCTAGACCACCTAGATGGCTGAAATTTCAGGATTGTGATCTAGGAATCATTCCCTTTCCATTGCTGTGCCTATCTTTGAATAAGACCAATTTTACAACAAGTTATGGGCAAAAATCCAAGTTCAAACTTTAAATGCGAATATCTCGCTTAATATGCGTCCTAGGGGCTTAAAAGTCGGCTCCCCAAGGGCAATTTTTGAACTCCAATATTTCTCGATCTAGACCACCTAGATGGCTGAAATTTCAGGATTGTGATCTAGGAATCATTCCCTTTCCATTGCTGTGCCTAACTTTGAATAAGACTAATTTTACAACAAGTTATGGGCAAAAATCCAAGTTCAAACTTTAAATGCGAATATCTCGCTTAATATGCGTCCTAGGGGCTTAAAAGTCGGCTCCCCAAGGGCAATTTTTGAACTCCAATATTTCTCGATCAAGACCACCTAGATGGCTGAAATTTCAGGATTGTGATCTAGGAATCATTCCCTTTCCATTGCTGTGCCTAACTTTGAATAAGACCAATTTTACAACAAGTTATGGGCAAAAATCCAAGTTCAAACTTTAAATGCGAATATCTCGCTTAATATGCGTCCTAGGGGCTTAAAAGTCGGCTCCCCAAGGGCAATTTTTGAACTCCAATATTTCTCGATCTAGACCACCTAGATGGCTGAAATTTCAGGATTGTGATCTAGGAATCATTCCCTTTCCATTGCTGTGCCTAACTTTGAATAAGACCAATTTTACAACAAGTTATGGGCAAAAATACAAGTTCAAACTTTAAATGCGAATATCTCGCTTAATATGCGTCCTAGGGGCTTAAAAGTCGGCTCCCCAAGGGCAATTTTTGAACTCCAATATTTTTCGATCTAGACCACCTAGATGGCTGAAATTTCAGGATTGTGATCTAGGAATCATTCCCTTTCCATTGCTGTGCCTATCTTTGAATAAGACCAATTTTACAACAAGTTATGGGCAAAAATCCAAGTTCAAACTTAAAATGCGAATATCTCGCTTAATATGCGTCCTAGGGGCTTAAAAGTCGGCTCCCAAAGGGCAATTTTTGAACTCCAATATTTCTCGATCTAGACCACCTAGATGGCTGAAATTTCAGGATTGTGATCTAGGAATCATTCCCTTTCCATTGCTGTGCCTAACTTTGAATAAGACCAATTTTACAACAAGTTATGGGCAAAAATCCAAGTTCAAACTTAAAATGCGAATATCTCGCTTAATATGCGTCCTTGGGGCTTAAAAGTCGGCTCCCAAAGGGCAATTTTTGAACTCCAATATTTCTCGATCTAGACCACCTAGATGGCTGAAATTTCAGGATTGTGATCTAGGAATCATTCCCTTTCCATTGCTGTGCCTAACTTTGAATAAGACCAATTTTACAACAAGTTATGGGCAAAAATCCAAGTTCAAACTTTAAATGCGAATATCTCGCTTAATATGCGTCCTAGGGGCTTAAAAGTCGGCTCCCCAAGGGCAATTTTTGAACTCCAATATTTCTCGATCTAGACCACCTAGATGGCTGAAATTTCAGGATTGTGATCTAGGAATCATTCCCTTTCCATTGCTGTGCCTATCTTTGAATAAGACTAATTTTACAACAAGTTATGGGCAAAAATCCAAGTTCAAACTTAAAATGCGAATATCTCGCTTAATATGCGTCCTAGGGGTTTAAAAGTCGGCTCCCAAAGGGCAATTTTTGAACTCCAATATTTCTCGATCTAGACCACCTAGATGGCTGAAATTTCAGGATTGTGATCTAGGAATCATTCCCTTTCCATTGCTGTGCCTAACTTTGAATAAGACCAACTTTACAACAAGTTATGGGCAAAAATCCAAGTTCAAACTTAAAATGCGAATATCTCGCTTAATATGCGTCCTAGGGGCTTAAAAGTCGGCTCCCAAAGGGCAATTTTTGAACTCCAATATTTCTCGATCTAGACCACCTAGATGGCTGAAATTTCAGGATTGTGATCTAGGAATCATTCCCTTTCCATTGCTGTGCCTAACTTTGAATAAGACCAATTTTACAACAAGTTATGGGCAAAAATCCAAGTTCAAACTTTAAATGCGAATATCTCGCTTAATATGCGTCCTAGGGGCTTAAAAGTCGGCTCCCCAAGGGCAATTTTTGAACTCCAATATTTCTCGATCTAGACCACCTAGATGGCTGAAATTTCAGGATTGTGATCTAGGAATCATTCCCTTTCCATTGCTGTGCCTATCTTTGAATAAGACCAATTTTACAACAAGCTATGGGCAAAAATCCAAGTTCAAACTTAAAATGCGAATATCTCGCTTAATATGCGTCCTAGGGGCTTAAAAGTCTGCTCCCAAAGGGCAATTTTTGAACTCCAATATTTCTCGATCTATACCACCTAGATGGCTGAAATTTCAGGATTGTGATCTAGGAATCATTCCCTTTCCATTGCTGTGCCTAACTTTGAATAAGACCAATTTTACAACAAGTTATGGGCAAAAATCCAAGTTCAAACTTTAAATGCGAATATCTCGCTTAATATGCGTCCTAGGGGCTTAAAAGTCGGCTCCCCAAGGGCAATTTTTGAACTCCAATATTTCTCGATCTAGACCACCTAGATGGCTGAAATTTCAGGATTGTGATCTAGGAATCATTCCCTTTCCATTGCTGTGCCTAACTTTGAATAAGACCAATTTTACAACAAGTTATGGGCAAAAACCCAAGTTCAAACTTAAAATGCGAATATCTCGCTTAATATGCGTCCTAGGGGCTTAAAAGTCTGCTCCCAAAGGGCAATTTTTGAACTCCAATATTTCTCGATCTAGACCACCTAGATGGCTGAAATTTCAGGATTGTGATCTAGGAATCATTCCCTTTCCATTGCTGTGTCTATCTTTGAATAAGACCAATTTTACAACAAGTTATGGGCAAAAATCCAAGTTCAAACTTTAAATGCGAATATCTCGCTTAATATGCGTCCTAGGGGCTTAAAAGTCGACTCCCCAAGGGCAATTTTTGAACTCCAATATTTCTCGATCTAGACCACCTAGATGGCTGAAATTTCAGGATTGTGATCTAGGAATCATTCCCTTTCCATTGCTGTGCCTATCTTTGAATAAGACCAATTTTACAACAAGTTATGGGCAAAAATCCAAGTTCAAACTTAAAATGCGAATATCTCGCTTAATATGCGTCCTAGGGGCTTAAAAGTCGGCTCCCAAAGGGCAATTTTTGAACTCCAATATTTCTCGATCTAGACCACCTAGATGGCTGAAATTTCAGGATTGTGATCTAGGAATCATTCCCTTTCCATTGCTGTGCCTAACTTTGAATAAGACCAATTTTACAACAAGTTATGGGCAAAAATCCAAGTTCAAACTTAAAATGCGAATATCTCGCTTAATATGCGTCCTAGGGGCTTAAAAGTCGGCTCCCAAAGGGCAATTTTTGAACTCCAATATTTCTCGATCTAGACCACCTAGATGGCTGAAATTTCAGGATTGTGATCTAGGAATCATTCCCTTTCCATTGCTGTGCCTAACTTTGAATAAGACCAACTTTACAACAAGTTATGGGCAAAAATCCAAGTTCAAACTTAAAATGCGAATATCTCGATTAATATGCGTTCTAGGGGCTTAAAAGTCGGCTCCCAAAGGGCAATTTTTGAACTCCAATATTTCTCGATCTAGACCACCTAGATGGCTGAAATTTCAGGATTGTGATCTAGGAATCATTCCCTTTCCATTCCTGTGCCTAACTTTGAATAAGACCAATTTTACAAAAGTTATGGGCAAAAATCCAAGTTCAAACTTTAAATGCGAATATCTCGCTTAATATGCGTCCTAGGGGCTTAAAAGTCGGCTCCCCAAGGGCAATTTTTGAACTCCAATATTTCTCGATCTAGACCACCTAGATGGCTGAAATTTCAGGATTGTGATCTAGGAATCATTCCCTTTCCATTGCTGTGCCTATCTTTGAATAAGACCAATTTTACAACAAGTTATGGGCAAAAATCCAAGTTCAAACTTAAAATGCGAATATCTCGCTTAATATGCGTCTTAGGGGCTTAAAAGTCGGCTCCCAAAGGGCAATTTTTGAACTCCAATATTTCTCGATCTAGACCACCTAGATGGCTGAAATTTCAGGATTGTGATCTAGGAATCATTCCCTTTCCATTGCTGTGCCTAACTTTGAATAAGACCAATTTTACAACAAGTTATGGGCAAAAATCCAAGTTCAAACTTAAAATGCGAATATCTCGTTTAAATTGCGTCCTAGGGGCTTCAAACTCTGCTCCCAAAGGGTAATTTTTGAACTCCAATATTGCTCTATCTATACCACCTAGATGGCTGAAATTTCAGGATTGTGATCTAGGAATCATTCCCTTTCCATTGCTGTGCCTAACTTTGAATAAGACCAATTTTACAACAAGTTATGGGCAAAAACCCAAGTTCAAACTTAAAATGCGAATATCTCGCTTAATATGCGTCCTAGGGGCTTAAAAGTCTGCTCCCAAAGGGCAATTTTTGAACTCCAATATTTTTCGATCTAGACCACCTAGATGGCTGAAATTTCAGGATTGTGATCTAGGAATCATTCCCTTTCCATTGCTGTGCCTATCTTTGAATAAGACTAATTTTACAACAAGTTATGGGCAAAAATCCAAGTTCAAACTTAAAATGCGAATATCTCGCTTAATATGCGTCCTAGGGGCTTAAAAGTCGGCTCCCAAAGGGCAATTTTTGAACTCCAATATTTCTCGATCTAGACCACCTAGATGGCTGAAATTTCAGGATTGTGATCTAGGAATCATTCCCTTTCCATTGCTGTGCCTAACTTTGAATAAGACCAATTTTACAACAAGTTATGGGCAAAAATCCAAGTTCAAACTTAAAATGCGAATATCTCGCTTAATATGCGTCCTTGGGGCTTAAAAGTCGGCTCCCAAAGGGCAATTTTTGAACTCCAATATTTCTCGATCTAGACCACCTAGATGGCTGAAATTTCAGGATTGTGATCTAGGAATCATTCCCTTTCCATTGCTGTGCCTAACTTTGAATAAGACCAATTTTACAACAAGTTATGGGCAAAAATCCAAGTTCAAACTTTAAATGCGAATATCTCGCTTAATATGCGTCCTAGGGGCTTAAAAGTCGGCTCCCCAAGGGCAATTTTTGAACTCCAATATTTCTCGATCTAGACCACCTAGATGGCTGAAATTTCAGGATTGTGATCTAGGAATCATTCCCTTTCCATTGCTGTGCCTATCTTTGAATAAGACTAATTTTACAACAAGTTATGGGCAAAAATCCAAGTTCAAACTTAAAATGCGAATATCTCGCTTAATATGCGTCCTAGGGGTTTAAAAGTCGGCTCCCAAAGGGCAATTTTTGAACTCCAATATTTCTCGATCTAGACCACCTAGATGGCTGAAATTTCAGGATTGTGATCTAGGAATCATTCCCTTTCCATTGCTGTGCCTAACTTTGAATAAGACCAACTTTACAACAAGTTATGGGCAAAAATCCAAGTTCAAACTTAAAATGCGAATATCTCGCTTAATATGCGTCCTAGGGGCTTAAAAGTCGGCTCCCCAAGGGCAATTTTTGAACTCCAATATTTCTCGATCTAGACCACCTAGATGGCTGAAATTTCAGGATTGTGATCTAGGAATCATTCCCTTTCCATTGCTGTGCCTATCTTTGAATAAGACCAATTTTACAACAAGCTATGGGCAAAAATCCAAGTTCAAACTTAAAATGCGAATATCTCGCTTAATATGCGTCCTAGGGGCTTAAAAGTCTGCTCCCAAAGGGCAATTTTTGAACTCCAATATTTCTCGATCTATACCACCTAGATGGCTGAAATTTCAGGATTGTGATCTAGGAATCATTCCCTTTCCATTGCTGTGCCTAACTTTGAATAAGACCAATTTTACAACAAGTTATGGGCAAAAATCCAAGTTCAAACTTTAAATGCGAATATCTCGCTTAATATGCGTCCTAGGGGCTTAAAAGTCGGCTCCCCAAGGGCAATTTTTGAACTCCAATATTTCTCGATCTAGACCACCTAGATGGCTGAAATTTCAGGATTGTGATCTAGGAATCATTCCCTTTCCATTGCTGTGCCTAACTTTGAATAAGACCAATTTTACAACAAGTTATGGGCAAAAACCCAAGTTCAAACTTAAAATGCGAATATCTCGCTTAATATGCGTCCTAGGGGCTTAAAAGTCTGCTCCCAAAGGGCAATTTTTGAACTCCAATATTTCTCGATCTAGACCACCTAGATGGCTGAAATTTCAGGATTGTGATCTAGGAATCATTCCCTTTCCATTGCTGTGTCTATCTTTGAATAAGACCAATTTTACAACAAGTTATGGGCAAAAATCCAAGTTCAAACTTTAAATGCGAATATCTCGCTTAATATGCGTCCTAGGGGCTTAAAAGTCGACTCCCCAAGGGCAATTTTTGAACTCCAATATTTCTCGATCTAGACCACCTAGATGGCTGAAATTTCAGGATTGTGATCTAGGAATCATTCCCTTTCCATTGCTGTGCCTATCTTTGAATAAGACCAATTTTACAACAAGTTATGGGCAAAAATCCAAGTTCAAACTTAAAATGCGAATATCTCGCTTAATATGCGTCCTAGGGGCTTAAAAGTCGGCTCCCAAAGGGCAATTTTTGAACTCCAATATTTCTCGATCTAGACCACCTAGATGGCTGAAATTTCAGGATTGTGATCTAGGAATCATTCCCTTTCCATTGCTGTGCCTAACTTTGAATAAGACCAATTTTACAACAAGTTATGGGCAAAAATCCAAGTTCAAACTTAAAATGCGAATATCTCGCTTAATATGCGTCCTAGGGGCTTAAAAGTCGGCTCCCAAAGGGCAATTTTTGAACTCCAATATTTCTCGATCTAGACCACCTAGATGGCTGAAATTTCAGGATTGTGATCTAGGAATCATTCCCTTTCCATTGCTGTGCCTAACTTTGAATAAGACCAACTTTACAACAAGTTATGGGCAAAAATCCAAGTTCAAACTTAAAATGCGAATATCTCGATTAATATGCGTTCTAGGGGCTTAAAAGTCGGCTCCCAAAGGGCAATTTTTGAACTCCAATATTTCTCGATCTAGACCACCTAGATGGCTGAAATTTCAGGATTGTGATCTAGGAATCATTCCCTTTCCATTGCTGTGCCTAACTTTGAATAAGACCAACTTTACAACAAGTTATGGGCAAAAATCCAAGTTCAAACTTAAAATGCGAATATCTCGATTAATATGCGTTCTAGGGGCTTAAAAGTCGGCTCCCAAAGGGCAATTTTTGAACTCCAATATTTCTCGATCTAGACCACCTAGATGGCTGAAATTTCAGGATTGTGATCTAGGAATCATTCCCTTTCCATTGCTGTGCCTAACTTTGAATAAGACCAATTTTACAACAAGTTATGGGCAAAAATCCAAGTTCAAACTTAAAATGCGAATATCTCGTTTAAAATGCGTCCTAGGGGCTTCAAACTCTGCTCCCAAAGGGTAATTTTTGAACTCCAATATTTCTCGATCTATACCACCTAGATGGCTGAAATTTCAGGATTGTGATCTAGGAATCATTCCCTTTCCATTGCTGTGCCTAACTTTGAATAAGACCAATTTTACAACAAGTTATGGGCAAAAACCCAAGTTCAAACTTAAAATGCGAATATCTCGCTTAATATGCGTCCTAGGGGCTTAAAAGTCTGCTCCCAAAGGGCAATTTTTGAACTCCAATATTTCTCGATCTAGACCACCTAGATGGCTGAAATTTCAGGATTGTGATCTAGGAATCATTCCCTTTCCATTGCTGTGTCTATCTTTGAATAAGACCAATTTTACAACAAGTTATGGGCAAAAATCCAAGTTCAAACTTTAAATGCGAATATCTCGCTTAATATGCGTCCTAGGGGCTTAAAAGTCGACTCCCCAAGGGCAATTTTTGAACTCCAATATTTCTCGATCTAGACCACCTAGATGGCTGAAATTTCAGGATTGTGATCTAGGAATCATTCCCTTTCCATTGCTGTGCCTAACTTTGAATAAGACCAATTTTACAACAAGTTATGGGCAAAAATCCAAGTTCAAACTTTAAATGCGAATATCTCGCTTAATATGCGTCCTAGGGGCTTAAAAGTCGGCTCCCCAAGGGCAATTTTTGAACTCCAATATTTCTCGATCTAGACCACCTAGATGCCTGAAATTTCAGGATTGTGATCTAGGAATCATTCCCTTTCCATTGCTGTGCCTATCTTTGAATAAGACCAATTTTACAACAAGTTATGCAAAAATCCAAGTTCAAACTTAAAATGCGAATATCTCGCTTAATATGCGTCCTAGGGGCTTAAAAGTCTGCTCCCAAAGGGCAATTTTTGAACTCCAATATTTCTCGATCTAGACCACCTAGATGGCTGAAATTTCAGGATTGTGATCTAGGAATCATTCCCTTTCCATTGCTGTGCCTAACTTTGAATAAGACCAATTTTACAACAAGTTATGGGCAAAAATCCAAGTTCAAACTTTAAATGCGAATATCTCGCTTAATATGCGTCCTAGGGGCTTAAAAGTCGGCTCCCCAAGGGCAATTTTTGAACTCCAATATTTCTCGATCTAGACCACCTAGATGCCTGAAATTTCAGGATTGTGATCTAGTAATCATTCCCTTTCCATTGCTGTGCCTAACTTTGAATAAGACCAATTTTACAACAAGTTATGGGCAAAAATCCAAGTTCAAACTTAAAATGCGAATATCTCGCTTAATATGCGTCCAGGGGCTTAAAAGTCTGCTCCCAAAGGGCAATTTTTGAACTCCAATATTTCTCGATCTAGACCACCTAGATGGCTGAAATTTCAGGATTGTGATCTAGGAATCATTCCCTTTCCATTGCTGTGCCTAACTTTGAATAAGACCAATTTTACAACAAGTTATGGGCAAAAATCCAAGTTCAAACTTTAAATGCGAATATCTCGCTTAATATGCGTCCAGGGGCTTAAAAGTCTGCTCCCAAAGGGCAATTTTTGAACTCCAATATTTCTCGATCTAGACCACCTAGATGGCTGAAATTTCAGGATTGTGATCTAGGAATCATTCCCTTTCCATTGCTGTGCCTAACTTTGAATAAGACCAATTTTACAACAAGTTATGGGCAAAAATCCAAGTTCAAACTTTAAATGCGAATATCTCGCTTAATATGCGTCCTAGGGGCTTAAAAGTCGGCTCCCCAAGGGCAATTTTTGAACTCCAATATTTCTCGATCTAGACCACCTAGATGGCTGAAATTTCAGGATTGTGATCTAGGAATCATTCCCTTTCCATTGCTGTGCCTATCTTTGAATAAGACCAATTTTACAACAAGTTATGGGCAAAAATCCAAGTTCAAACTTAAAATGCGAATATCTCGCTTAATATGCGTCCTAGGGGCTTAAAATTCGGCTCCCAAAGGGCAATTTTTGAACTCCAATATTTCTCGATCTATACCACCTAGATGGCTGATATTTCAGGATTGTGATCTAGGAATCATTCCCTTGCCATTGCTGTGCCTAACTTTGAATAAGACCAATTTTACAACAAGTTATGGGCAAAAATCCAAGTTCAAACTTTAAATGCGAATATCTCGCTTAATATGCGTCCTAGGGGCTTAAAAGTCGGCTCCCAAAGGGCAATTTTTGAACTCCAATATTTCTCGATCTAGACCACCTAGATGGCTGAAATTTCAGGATTGTGATCTAGGAATCATTCCCTTTCCATTGCTGTGCCTATCTTTGAATAAGACCAATTTTACAACAAGTTATGGGCAAAAATCCAAGTTCAAACTTAAAATGCGAATATCTCGCTTAATATGCGTCCAGGGGCTTAAAAGTCTGCTCCCAAAGGGCAATTTTTGAACTCCAATATTTCTCGATCTAGACCACCTAGATGGCTGAAATTTCAGGATTGTGATCTAGGAATCATTCCCTTTCCACAGCTGTGCCTAACTTTGAATAAGACCAATTTTACAACAAGTTATGGGCAAAAATCCAAGTTCAAACTTAAAATGCGAATATCTCGCTTAATATGCGTCCTAGGGGCTTAAAAGTCTGCTCCCAAAGGGCAATTTTTGAACTCCAATATTTCTCGATCTAGACCACCTAGATGGCTGAAATTTCAGGATTGTGATCTAGGAATCATTCCCTTTCCATTGCTGTGCCTAACTTTGAATAAGACCAATTTTACAACAAGTTATGGGCAAAAATCCAAGTTCAAACTTTAAATGCGAATATCTCGCTTAATATGCGTCCTAGGGGCTTAAAAGTCGGCTCCCCAAGGGCAATTTTTGAACTCCAATATTTCTCGATCTAGACCACCTAGATGGCTGAAATTTCAGGATTGTGATCTAGGAATCATTCCCTTTCCATTGCTGTGCCTATCTTTGAATAAGACCAATTTTACAACAAGTTATGGGCAAAAATCCAAGTTCAAACTTAAAATGCGAATATCTCGCTTAATATGCGTCTTAGGGGCTTAAAAGTCGGCTCCCAAAGGGCAATTTTTGAACTCCAATATTTCTCGATCTAGACCACCTAGATGGCTGAAATTTCAGGATTGTGATCTAGGAATCATTCCCTTTCCATTGCTGTGCCTAACTTTGAATAAGACCAATTTTACAACAAGTTATGGGCAAAAATCCAAGTTCAAACTTAAAATGCGAATATCTCGCTTAATATGCGTCCTAGGGGCTTAAAAGTCGGCTCCCAAAGGGCAATTTTTGAACTCCAATATTTCTCGATCTAGACCACCTAGATGGCTGAAATTTCAGGATTGTGATCTAGGAATCATTCCCTTTCCATTGCTGTGCCTAACTTTGAATAAGACCAATTTTACAACAAGTTATGGGCAAAAATCCAAGTTCAAACTTAAAATGCGAATATCTCGCTTAATATGCGTCCTAGGGGCTTAAAAGTCGGCTCCCAAAGGGCAATTTTTGAACTCCAATATTTCTCGATCTAGACCACCTAGATGGCTGAAATTTCAGGATTGTGATCTAGGAATCATTCCCTTTCCATTGCTGTGCCTAACTTTGAATAAGACCAATTTTACAACAAGTTATGGGCAAAAACCCAAGTTCAAACTTAAAATGCGAATATCTCGCTTAATATGCGTCCTAGGGGCTTAAAAGTCTGCTCCCAAAGGGCAATTTTTGAACTCCAATATTTCTCGATCTAGACCACCTAGATGGCTGAAATTTCAGGATTGTGATCTAGGAATCATTCCCTTTCCATTGCTGTGTCTATCTTTGAATAAGACCAATTTTACAACAAGTTATGGGCAAAAATCCAAGTTCAAACTTTAAATGCGAATATCTCGCTTAATATGCGTCCTAGGGGCTTAAAAGTCGACTCCCCAAGGGCAATTTTTGAACTCCAATATTTCTCGATCTAGACCACCTAGATGGCTGAAATTTCAGGATTGTGATCTAGGAATCATTCCCTTTCCATTGCTGTGCCTAACTTTGAATAAGACCAATTTTACAACAAGTTATGGGCAAAAATCCAAGTTCAAACTTTAAATGCGAATATCTCGCTTAATATGCGTCCTAGGGGCTTAAAAGTCGGCTCCCCAAGGGCAATTTTTGAACTCCAATATTTCTCGATCTAGACCACCTAGATGCCTGAAATTTCAGGATTGTGATCTAGGAATCATTCCCTTTCCATTGCTGTGCCTATCTTTGAATAAGACCAATTTTACAACAAGTTATGCAAAAATCCAAGTTCAAACTTAAAATGCGAATATCTCGCTTAATATGCGTCCTAGGGGCTTAAAAGTCTGCTCCCAAAGGGCAATTTTTGAACTCCAATATTTCTCGATCTAGACCACCTAGATGGCTGAAATTTCAGGATTGTGATCTAGGAATCATTCCCTTTCCATTGCTGTGCCTAACTTTGAATAAGACCAATTTTACAACAAGTTATGGGCAAAAATCCAAGTTCAAACTTTAAATGCGAATATCTCGCTTAATATGCGTCCTAGGGGCTTAAAAGTCGGCTCCCCAAGGGCAATTTTTGAACTCCAATATTTCTCGATCTAGACCACCTAGATGCCTGAAATTTCAGGATTGTGATCTAGTAATCATTCCCTTTCCATTGCTGTGCCTAACTTTGAATAAGACCAATTTTACAACAAGTTATGGGCAAAAATCCAAGTTCAAACTTAAAATGCGAATATCTCGCTTAATATGCGTCCAGGGGCTTAAAAGTCTGCTCCCAAAGGGCAATTTTTGAACTCCAATATTTCTCGATCTAGACCACCTAGATGGCTGAAATTTCAGGATTGTGATCTAGGAATCATTCCCTTTCCATAGCTGTGCCTAACTTTGAATAAGACCAATTTTACAACAAGTTATGGGCAAAAATCCAAGTTCAAACTTTAAATGCGAATATCTCGCTTAATATGCGTCCAGGGGCTTAAAAGTCTGCTCCCAAAGGGCAATTTTTGAACTCCAATATTTCTCGATCTAGACCACCTAGATGGCTGAAATTTCAGGATTGTGATCTAGGAATCATTCCCTTTCCATTGCTGTGCCTAACTTTGAATAAGACCAATTTTACAACAAGTTATGGGCAAAAATCCAAGTTCAAACTTTAAATGCGAATATCTCGCTTAATATGCGTCCTAGGGGCTTAAAAGTCGGCTCCCCAAGGGCAATTTTTGAACTCCAATATTTCTCGATCTAGACCACCTAGATGGCTGAAATTTCAGGATTGTGATCTAGGAATCATTCCCTTTCCATTGCTGTGCCTATCTTTGAATAAGACCAATTTTACAACAAGTTATGGGCAAAAATCCAAGTTCAAACTTAAAATGCGAATATCTCGCTTAATATGCGTCCTAGGGGCTTAAAATTCGGCTCCCAAAGGGCAATTTTTGAACTCCAATATTTCTCGATCTATACCACCTAGATGGCTGATATTTCAGGATTGTGATCTAGGAATCATTCCCTTTCCATTGCTGTGCCTAACTTTGAATAAGACCAATTTTACAACAAGTTATGGGCAAAAATCCAAGTTCAAACTTTAAATGCGAATATCTCGCTTAATATGCGTCCTAGGGGCTTAAAAGTCGGCTCCCAAAGGGCAATTTTTGAACTCCAATATTTCTCGATCTAGACCACCTAGATGGCTGAAATTTCAGGATTGTGATCTAGGAATCATTCCCTTTCCATTGCTGTGCCTATCTTTGAATAAGACCAATTTTACAACAAGTTATGGGCAAAAATCCAAGTTCAAACTTAAAATGCGAATATCTCGCTTAATATGCGTCCAGGGGCTTAAAAGTCTGCTCCCAAAGGGCAATTTTTGAACTCCAATATTTCTCGATCTAGACCACCTAGATGGCTGAAATTTCAGGATTGTGATCTAGGAATCATTCCCTTTCCACAGCTGTGCCTAACTTTGAATAAGACCAATTTTACAACAAGTTATGGGCAAAAATCCAAGTTCAAACTTAAAATGCGAATATCTCGCTTAATATGCGTCCTAGGGGCTTAAAAGTCTGCTCCCAAAGGGCAATTTTTGAACTCCAATATTTCTCGATCTAGACCACCTAGATGGCTGAAATTTCAGGATTGTGATCTAGGAATCATTCCCTTTCCATTGCTGTGCCTAACTTTGAATAAGACCAATTTTACAACAAGTTATGGGCAAAAATCCAAGTTCAAACTTTAAATGCGAATATCTCGCTTAATATGCGTCCTAGGGGCTTAAAAGTCGGCTCCCCAAGGGCAATTTTTGAACTCCAATATTTCTCGATCTAGACCACCTAGATGCCTGAAATTTCAGGATTGTGATCTAGGAATCATTCCCTTTCCATTGCTGTGCCTATCTTTGAATAAGACCAATTTTACAACAAGTTATGGGCAAAAATCCAAGTTCAAACTTAAAATGCGAATATCTCGCTTAATATGCGTCTTAGGGGCTTAAAAGTCGGCTCCCAAAGGGCAATTTTTGAACTCCAATATTTCTCGATCTAGACCACCTAGATGGCTGAAATTTCAGGATTGTGATCTAGGAATCATTCCCTTTCCATTGCTGTGCCTAACTTTGAATAAGACCAATTTTACAACAAGTTATGGGCAAAAATCCAAGTTCAAACTTAAAATGCGAATATCTCGCTTAATATGCGTCCTAGGGGCTTAAAAGTCGGCTCCCAAAGGGCAATTTTTGAACTCCAATATTTCTCGATCTAGACCACCTAGATGGCTGAAATTTCAGGATTGTGATCTAGGAATCATTCCCTTTCCATTGCTGTGCCTAACTTTGAATAAGACCAATTTTACAACAAGTTATGGGCAAAAATCCAAGTTCAAACTTAAAATGCGAATATCTCGCTTAATATGCGTCCTAGGGGCTTAAAAGTCGGCTCCCAAAGGGCAATTTTTGAACTCCAATATTTCTCGATCTAGACCACCTAGATGGCTGAAATTTCAGGATTGTGATCTAGGAATCATTCCCTTTCCATTGCTGTGCCTAACTTTGAATAAGACCAATTTTACAACAAGTTATGGGCAAAAATCCAAGTTCAAACTTAAAATGCGAATATCTCGCTTAATATGCGTCCTAGGGGCTTAAAAGTCGGCTCCCAAAGGGCAATTTTTGAACTCCAATATTTCTCGATCTAGACCACCTAGATGGCTGAAATTTCAGGATTGTGATCTAGGAATCATTCCCTTTCCATTGCTGTGCCTAACTTTGAATAAGACCAATTTTACAACAAGTTATGGGCAAAAATCCAAGTTCAAACTTAAAATGCGAATATCTCGCTTAATATGCGTCCTAGGGGCTTAAAAGTCGGCTCCCAAAGGGCAATTTTTGAACTCCAATATTTCTCGATCTAGACCACCTAGATGGCTGAAATTTTAGGATTGTGATCTAGGAATCATTCCCTTTCCATTGGTGTGCCTAACTTTGAATAAGACCAATTTTACAACAAGTTATGGGCAAAAATCCAAGTTCAAACTTAAAATGCGAATATCTCGCTTAATATGCGTCCTAGGGGCTTAAAAGTCTGCTCCCAAAGGGCAATTTTTGAACTCCAATATTTCTCGATCTAGACCACCTAGATGGCTGAAATTTCAGGATTGTGATCTAGGAATCATTCCCTTTCCATTGCTGTGCCTAACTTTGAATAAGACCAATTTTACAACAAGTTATGGGCAAAAATCCAAGTTCAAACTTAAAATGCGAATATCTCGCTTAATATGCGTCCTAGGGGCTTAAAAGTCTGCTCCCAAAGGGCAATTTTTGAACTCCAATATTTCTCGATCTAGACCACCTAGATGGCTGAAATTTCAGGATTGTGATCTAGGAATCATTCCCTTTCCATTGCTGTGCCTAACTTTGAATAAGACCAATTTTGCACCAAGTTATGGGCAAAAATCCAAGTTCAAACTTAAAATGCGAATATCTCGCTTAACATGCGTCCTAGGGGCTTAAAAGTCGGCTCCCCAAGGGCAATTTTTGAACTCCAATATTTCTCGATCTAGACCACCTAGATGGCTGAAATTTCAGGATTGTGATCTAGGAATCATTCCCTTTCCATTGCTGTGCCTAACTTTGAATAAGACCAATTTTACAACAAGTTATGGGCAAAAATCCAAGTTCAAACTTAAAATGCGAATATCTCGCTTAATATGCGTCCTAGGGGCTTAAAAGTCGGCTCCCAAAGGGCAATTTTTGAACTCCAATATTTCTCGATCTAGACCACCTAGATGGCTGAAATTTCAGGATTGTGATCTAGGAATCATTCCCTTTCCATTGCTGTGCCTAACTTTGAATAAGACCAATTTTACAACAAGTTATGGGCAAAAATCCAAGTTCAAACTTAAAATGCGAATATCTCGCTTAATATGCGTCCTAGGGGCTTAAAAGTCGGCTCCCAAAGGGCAATTTTTGAACTCCAATATTTCTCGATCTAGACCACCTAGATGGCTGAAATTTCAGGATTGTGATCTAGGAATCATTCCCTTTCCATTGCTGTGCCTAACTTTGAATAAGACCAATTTTACAACAAGTTATGGGCAAAAATCCAAGTTCAAACTTAAAATGCGAATATCTCGCTTAATATGCGTCCTAGGGGCTTAAAAGTCGGCTCCCAAAGGGCAATTTTTGAACTCCAATATTTCTCGATCTAGACCACCTAGATGGCTGAAATTTTAGGATTGTGATCTAGGAATCATTCCCTTTCCATTGGTGTGCCTAACTTTGAATAAGACCAATTTTACAACAAGTTATGGGCAAAAATCCAAGTTCAAACTTAAAATGCGAATATCTCGCTTAATATGCGTCCTAGGGGCTTAAAAGTCTGCTCCCAAAGGGCAATTTTTCAACTCCAATATTTCTCGATCTAGACCACCTAGATGGCTGAAATTTCAGGATTGTGATCTAGGAATCATTCCCTTTCCATTGCTGTGCCTAACTTTGAATAAGACCAATTTTACAACAAGTTATGGGCAAAAATCCAAGTTCAAACTTAAAATGCGAATATCTCGCTTAATATGCGTCCTAGGGGCTTAAAAGTCTGCTCCCAAAGGGCAATTTTTGAACTCCAATATTTCTCGATCTAGACCACCTAGATGGCTGAAATTTCAGGATTGTGATCTAGGAATCATTCCCTTTCCATTGCTGTGCCTAACTTTGAATAAGACCAATTTTGCACCAAGTTATGAGCAAAAATCCAAGTTCAAACTTAAAATGCGAATATCTCGCTTAATATGCGTCCTAGGGGCTTAAAAGTCGGCTCCCCAAGGGCAATTTTTGAACTCCAATATTTCTCGATCTAGACCACCTAGATGGCTGAAATTTCAGGATTGTGATCTAGGAATCATTCCCTTTCCATTGCTGTGCCTATCTTTGAATAAGACCAATTTTACAAGAAGTTATGGGCAAAAATCCAAGTTCAAACTTAAAATGCGAATATCTCGCTTAATATGCGTCCTAGGGGCTTAAAAGTCGGCTCCCAAAGGGCAATTTTTGAACTCCAATATTTCTCGATCTAGACCACCTAGATGGCTGAAATTTCAGGATTGTGATCTAGGAATCATTCCCTTTCCATTGCTGTGCCTAACTTTGAATAAGACCAATTTTACAACAAGTTATGGGCAAAAATCCAAGTTCAAACTTAAAATGCGAATATCTCGCTTAATATGCGTCCTAGGGGCTTAAAAGTCTGCTCCCAAAGGGCAATTTTTGAACTCCAATATTTCTCGATCTAGACCACCTAGATGGCTGAAATTTCAGGATTGTGATCTAGGAATCATTCCCTTTCCATTGCTGTGCCTAACTTTGAATAAGACCAATTTTACAACAAGTTATGGGCAAAAATCCAAGTTCAAACTTAAAATGCGAATATCTCGCTTAATATGCGTCCTAGGGGCTTAAAAGTCGACTCCCAAAGGGCAATTTTTGAACTCCAATATTTCTCGATCTAGACCACCTAGATGGCTGAAATTTCAGGATTGTGATCTAGGAATCATTCCCTTTCCATTGCTGTGCCTAACTTTGAATAAGACCAATTTTACAACAAGTTATGGGCAAAAATCCAAGTTCAAACTTAAAATGCGAATATCTCGCTTAATATGCGTCCTAGGGGCTTAAAAGTCTGCTCCCAAAGGGCAATTTTTGAACTCCAATATTTCTCGATCTAGACCACCTAGATGGCTGAAATTTCAGGATTGTGATCTAGGAATCATTCCCTTTCCATTGCTGTGCCTAACTTTGAATAAGACCAATTTTACAACAAGTTATGGGCAAAAATCCAAGTTCAAACTTAAAATGCGAATATCTCGCTTAATATGCGTCCTAGGGGCTTAAAAGTCTGCTCCCAAAGGGCAATTTTTGAACTCCAATATTTCTCGATCTAGACCACCTAGATGGCTGAAATTTCAGGATTGTGATCTAGGAATCATTCCCTTTCCATTGCTGTGCCTAACTTTGAATAAGACCAATTTTGCACCAAGTTATGGACAAAAATTCAAGTTCAAACTTAAAATGCGAATATCTCGCTTAATATGCGTCCTAGGGGCTTAAAAGTCTGCTCCCAAAGGGCAATTTTTGAACTCCAATATTTCTCGATCTAGACCACCTAGATGGCTGAAATTTCAGGATTGTGGTCTAGGAATCATTCCCTTTCCATTGCTGTGCCTAACTTTGAATAAGACCAATTTTACAACAAGTTATGGGCAAAAATCCAAGTTCAAACTTAAAATGCGAATATCTCGCTTAATATGCGTCCTAGGGGCTTAAAAGTCTGCTCCCAAAGGGCAATTTTTGAACTCCAATATTTCTCGATCTAGACCACCTAGATGGCTGAAATTTCAGGATTGTGATCTAGGAATCATTCCCTTTCCATTGCTGTGCCTAACTTTGAATAAGACCAATTTTGCACCAAGTTATGGGCAAAAATCCAAGTTCAAACTTAAAATGCGAATATCTCGCTTAATATGCGTCCTAGGGGCTTAAAAGTCGGCTCCCCAAGGGCAATTTTTGAACTCCAATATTTCTCGATCTAGACCACCTAGATGGCTGAAATTTCAGGATTGTGATCTAGGAATCATTCCCTTTCCATTGCTGTGCCTAACTTTGAATAAGACCAATTTTACAACAAGTTATGGGCAAAAATCCAAGTTCAAACTTAAAATGCGAATATCTCGCTTAATATGCGTCCTAGGGGCTTAAAAGTCGGCTCCCAAAGGGCAATTTTTGAACTCCAATATTTCTCGATCTAGACCACCTAGATGGCTGAAATTTCAGGATTGTGATCTAGGAATCATTCCCTTTCCATTGCTGTGCCTAACTTTGAATAAGACCAATTTTACAACAAGTTATGGGCAAAAATCCAAGTTCAAACTTAAAATGCGAATATCTCGCTTAATATGCGTCCTAGGGGCTTAAAAGTCGGCTCCCAAAGGGCAATTTTTGAACTCCAATATTTCTCGATCTAGACCACCTAGATGGCTGAAATTTCAGGATTGTGATCTAGGAATCATTCCCTTTCCATTGCTGTGCCTAACTTTGAATAAGACCAATTTTACAACAAGTTATGGGCAAAAATCCAAGTTCAAACTTAAAATGCGAATATCTCGCTTAATATGCGTCCTAGGGGCTTAAAAGTCGGCTCCCAAAGGGCAATTTTTGAACTCCAATATTTCTCGATCTAGACCACCTAGATGGCTGAAATTTTAGGATTGTGATCTAGGAATCATTCCCTTTCCATTGGTGTGCCTAACTTTGAATAAGACCAATTTTACAACAAGTTATGGGCAAAAATCCAAGTTCAAACTTAAAATGCGAATATCTCGCTTAATATGCGTCCTAGGGGCTTAAAAGTCTGCTCCCAAAGGGCAATTTTTGAACTCCAATATTTCTCGATCTAGACCACCTAGATGGCTGAAATTTCAGGATTGTGATCTAGGAATCATTCCCTTTCCATTGCTGTGCCTAACTTTGAATAAGACCAATTTTACAACAAGTTATGGGCAAAAATCCAAGTTCAAACTTAAAATGCGAATATCTCGCTTAATATGCGTCCTAGGGGCTTAAAAGTCTGCTCCCAAAGGGCAATTTTTGAACTCCAATATTTCTCGATCTAGACCACCTAGATGGCTGAAATTTCAGGATTGTGATCTAGGAATCATTCCCTTTCCATTGCTGTGCCTAACTTTGAATAAGACCAATTTTGCACCAAGTTATGGGCAAAAATCCAAGTTCAAACTTAAAATGCGAATATCTCGCTTAATATGCGTCCTAGGGGCTTAAAAGTCGGCTCCCCAAGGGCAATTTTTGAACTCCAATATTTCTCGATCTAGACCACCTAGATGGCTGAAATTTCAGGATTGTGATCTAGGAATCATTCCCTTTCCATTGCTGTGCCTAACTTTGAATAAGACCAATTTTACAACAAGTTATGGGCAAAAATCCAAGTTCAAACTTAAAATGCGAATATCTCGCTTAATATGCGTCCTAGGGGCTTAAAAGTCTGCTCCCAAAGGGCAATTTTTGAACTCCAATATTTCTCGATCTAGACCACCTAGATGGCTGAAATTTCAGGATTGTGATCTAGGAATCATTCCCTTTCCATTGCTGTGCCTAACTTTGAATAAGACCAATTTTGCACCAAGTTATGGACAAAAATTCAAGTTCAAACTTAAAATGCTAATATCTCGCTTAATATGCGTCCTAGGGGCTTAAAAGTCTGCTCCCAAAGGGCAATTTTTGAACTCCAATATTTCTCGATCTAGACCACCTAGATGGCTGAAATTTCAGGATTGTGGTCTAGGAATCATTCCCTTTCCATTGCTGTGCCTAACTTTGAATAAGACCAATTTTACAACAAGTTATGGGCAAAAATCCAAGTTCAAACTTAAAATGCGAATATCTCGCTTAATATGCGTCCTAGGGGCTTAAAAGTCTGCTCCCAAAGGGCAATTTTTGAACTCCAATATTTCTCGATCTAGACCACCTAGATGGCTGAAATTTCAGGATTGTGATCTAGGAATCATTCCCTTTCCATTGCTGTGCCTAACTTTGAATAAGACCAATTTTGCACCAAGTTATGGACAAAAATCCAAGTTCAAACTTAAAATGCGAATATCTCGCTTAATATGCGTCCTAGGGGCTTAAAAGTCGGCTCCCCAAGGGCAATTTTTGAACTCCAATATTTCTCGATCTAGACCACCTAGATGGCTGAAATTTCAGGATTGTGATCTAGGAATCATTCCCTTTCCATTGCTGTGCCTATCTTTGAATAAGACCAATTTTACAACAAGTTATGGGCAAAAATCCAAGTTCAAACTTAAAATGCGAATATCTCGCTTAATATGCGTCCTAGGGGCTTAAAAGTCGGCTCCCCAAGGGGAATTTTTGAACTCCAATATTTCTCGATATAGACCACCTAGATGGCTGAAATTTCAGGATTGTGATCTAGGAATCATTCCCTTTCCATTGCTGTGCCTAACTTTGAATAAGACCAATTTTACAACAAGTTATGGGCAAAAATCCAAGTTCAAACTTAAAATGCGAATATCTCGCTTAATATGCGTCCTAGGGGCTTAAAAGTCTGCTCCCAAAGGGCAATTTTTGAACTCCAATATTTCTCGATCTAGACCACCTAGATGGCTGAAATTTCAGGATTGTGATCTAGGAATCATTCCCTTTCCATTGCTGTGCCTAACTTTGAATAAGACCAATTTTACAACAAGTTATGGGCAAAAATCCAAGTTCAAACTTAAAATGCGAATATCTCGCTTAATATGCGTCCTAGGGGCTTAAAAGTCTGCTCCCAAAGGGCAATTTTTGAACTCCAATATTTCTCGATCTAGACCACCTAGATGGCTGAAATTTCAGGATTGTGATCTAGGAATCATTCCCTTTCCATTGCTGTGCCTAACTTTGAATAAGACCAATTTTGCACCAAGTTATGGACAAAAATTCAAGTTCAAACTTAAAATGCGAATATCTCGCTTAATATGCGTCCTAGGGGCTTAAAAGTCTGCTCCCAAAGGGCAATTTTTGAACTCCAATATTTCTCGATCTAGACCACCTAGATGGCTGAAATTTCAGGATTGTGGTCTAGGAATCATTCCCTTTCCATTGCTGTGCCTAACTTTGAATAAGACCAATTTTACAACAAGTTATGGGCAAAAATCCAAGTTCAAACTTAAAATGCGAATATCTCGCTTAATATGCGTCCTAGGGGCTTAAAAGTCTGCTCCCAAAGGGCAATTTTTGAACTCCAATATTTCTCGATCTAGACCACCTAGATGGCTGAAATTTCAGGATTGTGATCTAGGAATCATTCCCTTTCCATTGCTGTGCCTAACTTTGAATAAGACCAATTTTGCACCAAGTTATGGACAAAAATCCAAGTTCAAACTTAAAATGCGAATATCTCGCTTAATATGCGTCCTAGGGGCTTAAAAGTCGGCTCCCCAAGGGCAATTTTTGAACTCCAATATTTCTCGATCTAGACCACCTAGATGGCTGAAATTTCAGGATTGTGATCTAGGAATCATTCCCTTTCCATTGCTGTGCCTATCTTTGAATAAGACCAATTTTACAACAAGTTATGGGCAAAAATCCAAGTTCAAACTTAAAATGCGAATATCTCGCTTAATATGCGTCCTAGGGGCTTAAAAGTCGGCTCCCAAAGGGCAATTTTTGAACTCCAATATTTCTCGATCTAGACCACCTAGATGGCTGAAATTTCAGGATTGTGATCTAGTAATCATTCCCTTTCCATTGCTGTGCCTAACTTTGAATAAGACCAATTTTACAACAAGTTATGGGCAAAAATCCAAGTTCAAACTTAAAATGCGAATATCTCGCTTAATATGCGTCCAGGGGCTTAAAAGTGTGCTCCCAAAGGGCAATTTTTGAACTCCAATATTTCTCGATCTAGACCACCTAGATGGCTGAAATTTCAGGATTGTGATCTAGGAATCATTCCCTTTCCATTGCTGTGCCTAACTTTGAATAAGACCAATTTTACAACAAGTTATGGGCAAAAATCCAAGTTCAAACTTTAAATGCGAATATCTCGCTTAATATGCGTCCTAGGGGCTTAAAAGTCGGCTCCCCAAGGGGAATTTTTGAACTCCAATATTTCTCGATATAGACCACCTAGATGGCTGAAATTTCAGGATTGTGATCTAGGAATCATTCCCTTTCCATTGCTGTGCCTATCTTTGAATAAGACCAATTTTACAACAAGTTATGGGCAAAAATCCAAGTTCAAACTTAAAATGCGAATATCTCGCTTAATATGCGTCCTAGGGGCTTAAAAGTCGGCTCCCAAAGGGCAATTTTTGAACTCCAATATTTCTCGATCTAGACCACCTAGATGGCTGAAATTTCAGGATTGTGATCTAGGAATCATTCCCTTTCCATTGCTGTGCCTAACTTTGAATAAGACCAATTTTACAACAAGTTATGGGCAAAAATCCAAGTTCAAACTTAAAATGCGAATATCTCGCTTAATATGCGTCCTAGGGGCTTAAAAGTCGGCTCCCAAAGGGCAATTTTTGAACTCCAATATTTTTCGATCTAGACCACCTAGATGGCTGAAATTTCAGGATTGTGATCTAGGAATCATTCCCTTTCCATTGCTGTGCCCAACTTTGAATAAGACCAATTTTGCACCAAGTTATGGGCAAAAATCCAAGTTCAAACTTAAAATGCGAATATCTCGCTTAATATGCGTCCTAGGGGCTTAAAAGTCGGCTCCCCAAGGGCAATTTTTGAACTCTAATATTTCTCGATCTAGACCACCTAGATGGCTGAAATTTCAGGATTGTGATCTAGGAATCATTCCCTTTCCATTGCTGTGCCTAACTTTGAATAAGACCAATTTTACAACAAGTTATGGGCAAAAATCCAAGTTCAAACTTAAAATGCGAATATCTCGCTTAATATGCGTCCTAGGGGCTTAAAAGTCGGCTCCCAAAGGGCAATTTTTGAACTCCAATATTTCTCGATCTAGACCACCTAGATGGCTGAAATTTCAGGATTGTGATCTAGTAATCATTCCCTTTCCATTGCTGTGCCTAACTTTGAATAAGACCAATTTTACAACAAGTTATGGGCAAAAATCCAAGTTCAAACTTAAAATGCGAATATCTCGCTTAATATGCGTGCAGGGGCTTAAAAGTGTGCTCCCAAAGGGCAATTTTTGAACTCCAATATTTCTCGATCTAGACCACCTAGATGGCTGAAATTTCAGGATTGTGATCTAGGATTCATTCCCTTTCCATTGCTGTGCCTAACTTTGAATAAGACCAATTTTACAACAAGTTATGGGCAAAAATCCAAGTTCAAACTTTAAATGCGAATATCTCGCTTAATATGCGTCCTAGGGGCTTAAAAGTCGGCTCCCCAAGGGGAATTTTTGAACTCCAATATTTCTCGATCTAGACCACCTAGATGGCTGAAATTTCAGGATTGTGATCTAGGAATCATTCCCTTTCCATTGCTGTGCCTATCTTTGAATAAGACCAATTTTACAACAAGTTATGGGCAAAAATCCAAGTTCAAACTTAAAATGCGAATATCTCGCTTAATATGCGTCCTAGGGGCTTAAAAGTCGGCTCCCAAAGGGCAATTTTTGAACTCCAATATTTCTCGATCTAGACCACCTAGATGGCTGAAATTTCAGGATTGTGATCTAGGAATCATTCCCTTTCCATTGCTGTGCCTAACTTTGAATAAGACCAATTTTACAACAAGTTATGGGCAAAAATCCAAGTTCAAACTTAAAATGCGAATATCTCGCTTAATATGCGTCCTAGGGGCTTAAAAGTCGGCTCCCAAAGGGCAATTTTTGAACTCCAATATTTTTCGATCTAGACCACCTAGATGGCTGAAATTTCAGGATTGTGATCTAGGAATCATTCCCTTTCCATTGCTGTGCCCAACTTTGAATAAGACCAATTTTACAACAAGTTATGGGCAAAAATCCAAGTTCAAACTTAAAATGCGAATATCTCGCTTAATATGCGTCCTAGGGGCTTAAAAGTCGGCTCCCAAAGGGCAATTTTTGAACTCCAATATTTTTCGATCTAGACCACCTAGATGGCTGAAATTTCAGGATTGTGATCTAGGAATCATTCCCTTTCCATTGCTGTGCCCAACTTTGAATAAGACCAATTTTGCACCAAGTTATGGGCAAAAATCCAAGTTCAAACTTAAAATGCGAATATCTCGCTTAATATGCGTCCTAGGGGCTTAAAAGTCGGCTCCCCAAGGGCAATTTTTGAACTCCAATATTTCTCGATCTAGACCACCTAGATGGCTGAAATTTCAGGATTGTGATCTAGGAATCATTCCCTTTCCATTGCTGTGCCTAACTTTGAATAAGACCAATTTTACAACAAGTTATGGGCAAAAATCCAAGTTCAAACTTAAAATGCGAATATCTCGCTTAATATGCGTCCTAGGGGCTTAAAAGTCTGCTCCCAAAGGGCAATTTTTGAACACCAATATTTTTCGATCTAGACCACCTAGATGGCTGAAATTTCAGGATTGTGATCTAGGAATCATTCCCTTTCTATTGCTGTGCCCAACTTTGAATAAGACCAATTTTACAACAAGTTATGGGCAAAAATCCAAGTTCAAACTTAAAATGCGAATATCTCGCTTAATATGCGTCCAGGGGCTTAAAAGTCTGCTCCCAAAGGGCAATTTTTGAACTCCAATATTTCTCGATCTAGACCACCTAGATGGCTGAAATTTCAGGATTGTGATCTAGGAATCATTCCCTTTCCATTGCTGTGCCTAACTTTGAATAAGACCAATTTTACAACAAGTTATGGGCAAAAATCCAAGCTCAAACTTAAAATGCGCATATCTCGCTTAATATGCGTCCTAGGGGCTTAAAAGTCGGCTCCCAAAGGGCAATTTTTGAACTCCAATATTTCTCGATCTAGACCACCTAGATGGCTGAAATTTCAGGATTGTGATCTAGGAATCATTCCCTTTCCATTGCTGTGCCTAACTTTGAATAAGACCAATTTTACAACAAGTTATGGGCAAAAATCCAAGCTCAAACTTAAAATGCGAATATCTCGCTTAATATGCGTCCTAGGGGCTTAAAAGTCGGCTCCCAAAGGGCAATTTTTGAACTCCAATATTTCTCGATCTAGACCACCTAGATGGCTGAAATTTTAGGATTGTGATCTAGGAATCATTCCCTTTCCATTGCTGTGCCTAACTTTGAATAAGACCAATTTTACAACAAGTTATGGGCAAAAAATCCAAGTTCAAACTTAAAATGCGAATATCTCGCTTAATATGCGTC
>CAKKTC010000325.1:0-29003 GCA_920104205.1 Eupeodes latifasciatus
GTTCTACGAGCTCTCGTTTCGGAAAAATTAGTCAAAAAGTAAAATTACAGAATTTCGACCCAGCCCATCACAAATTATCTTTCGATTGCTTTATCTCCTCAACCAAGCCTCCAAACAAGATGCGGTTTTCACTAAAGTACAGAGCATCGAGCCGCCTTTCAATTGATGTATAAATCTCAAAAATGATTTTTTTTTCAGTTTTTCGAGAAAATTGTGTCAAAAAGTAAAATTATAAAATTAAAGAATTTCGACCCAGCCCATCACAAATTATCTTTCGATTGCTTTATCTCCTCAACCAAGCCTCCAAACAAGATGCGGTTTCACTAAAGTACAGAGCATCGCGCCGCCTTTCAATTGATGTATAAATCTCAAAAATGATTTTTTTTCAGTTTTTCGAGAAAATTGTGTCAAAAAGTAAAATTACAGAATTTTGACCCAGCCCATCACAAATTATCTTTCGATTGCTTTATCTCCTCAACCAAGCCTCCAAACAAGATGCGGTTTTCACTAAAGTACAGAGCATCGCGCCGCCTTTCAATTGATGCATAAATCTCAAAAATGATTTTTTTTCAGTTTTTCGAGAAAATTGTGGCTAACCCCTTGCCGAAAAAAAGTAGTATTTTCAAAAACTATTTCCCACCCAATCAAAATACACATCAAAAGAAAGGTATTTAAATGCTCTACTCACAACTGCAAACCAAAAGGTTCTACGAGCTCTCGTTCGGAAAAATTAGTCAAAAAGTAAAATTACAGAATTTCGACCAGCCCATCACAAATTATCTTTCGATTGCTTTATCTCCTCAACCAAGCCTCCAAACAAGATGCGGTTTTCACTAAAGTACAGAGCATCGCGCCGCCTTTCAATTGATGCATAAATCTCAAAAATGATTTTTTTTCAGTTTTTCGAGAAAATTGTGTCAAAAAGTAAAATTACAGAATTTCGACCCAGCCCATCACAAATTATCTTTCGATTGCTTTATCTCCTCAACCAAGCCTCCAAAACAAGATGCGGTTTTCACTAAAGTACAGAGCATCGCGCCGCCTTTCAATTGATGCATAAATCTCAAAAATGATTTTTTTTCAGTTTTTCGAGAAAATTGTGTCAAAAAGTAAAATTACAGAATTTCGACCCAGCCCATCACAAATTATCTTTCGATTGCTTTATCTCCTCAACAAGCCTCCAAACAAGATGCGGTTTTCACTAAAGTACAGAGCATCGCGCCGCCTTTCAATTGATGCATAAATCTCAAATATGATTTTTTTTCAGTTTTTCGAGAAAATTGTGGGCTAATCCCTTGCCGAAAAAAATAGTATTTTCAAAACTATTTCCCACCCAATCAAAATACACATCAAAAGAAAGGTATTTAAATGCTCTACCCACAACTGCAAACCAAAAGGTTCTACGAGCTCTCGTTTCGGAAAAATTAGTCAAAAAGTAAAATTACAGAATTTCGACCCAGCCCATCACAAATTATCTTTCGATTGCTTTATCTCCTCAACCAAGCCTCCAAACAAGATGCGGTTTTCACTAAAGTACAGAGCATCGCGCCGCCTTTCAATTGATGTATAAATCTCAAAAATGATTTTTTTTCAGTTTTTCGAGAAAATTGTGGCGTTGCCGAAAAAAAGTAGTATTTTCAAAACTATTTCCCACCCAATCAAAATACACATCAAAAGAAAGGTATTTAAATGCTCTACCCACAACTGCAAACCAAAAGGTTTCTACGAGCTCTCGTTTCGGAAAAATTAGTCAAAAAGCAAAATTACAGAATTTCGACCCAGCCCATCACAAATTATCTTTCGATTGCTTTATCTCCTCAACCAAGCCTCCAAACAAGATGCGGTTTTCACTAAAGTACAGAGCATCGCGCCGCCTTTCAATTGATGCATAAATCTCAAAATGATTTTTTTTTCAGTTTTTCGAGAAAATTGTGGGCTAACCCCTTGCCGAAAAAAAGTAGTATTTTCAAAACTATTTCCACCCAATCAAAATACACATCAAAAGAAAGATATTTAAATGCTCTACCCACAACTGCAAACCAAAAGGTTCTACGAGCTCTCGTTTCGGAAAAATTAGTCAAAAAGTAAAATTACAGAATTTCGACCCAGCCCATCACAAATTATCTTTCGATTGCTTTATCTCCTCAACCAAGCCTCCAAACAAGATGCGGTTTTCACTAAAGTACAGAGCATCGAGCCGCCTTTCAATTGATGTATAAATCTCAAAAATGATTTTTTTTCAGTTTTTCGAGAAAATTGTGTCAAAAAGTAAAATTATAAAATTAAAGAATTTCGACCCAGCCCATCACAATTATCTTTCGATTGCTTTATCTCCTCAACCAAGCCTCCAAACAAGATGCGGTTTTCACTAAAGTACAGAGCATCGCGCCGCCTTTCAATTGATGTATAATCTCAAAAATGATTTTTTTCAGTTTTTCGAGAAAATTGTGTCAAAAAGTAAAATTACAGAATTTTGACCCAGCCCATCACAAATTATCTTTCGATTGCTTTATCTCCTCAACCAAGCCTCCAAACAAGATGCGGTTTTCACTAAAGTACAGAGCATCGCGCCGCCTTTCAATTGATGCATAAATCTCAAAAATGTTTTTTTTTCAGTTTTCGAGAAATTGTGGGCTAACCCCTTGCCGAAAAAAAGTAGTATTTTCAAAACTATTTCCCACCCAATCAAAATACACATCAAAAGAAAGGTATTTAAATGCTCTACTCACAACTGCAAACCAAAAGGTTCTACGAGCTCTCGTTTCGGAAAAATTAGTCAAAAAGTAAAATTACAGAATTTCGACCCAGCCCATCACAAATTATCTTTCGATTGCTTTATCTCCTCAACCAAGCCTCCAAACAAGATGCGGTTTTCACTAAAGTACAGAGCATCGCGCCGCCTTTCAATTGATGTATAAATCTCAAAAATGATTTTTTTTCAGTTTTTCGAGAAAATTGTGTCAAAAAGTAAAATTACAGAATTTTGACCCAGCCCATCACAAATTATCTTTCGATTGCTTTATCTCCTCAACCAAGCCTCCAAACAAGATGCGGTTTTCACTAAAGTACAGAGCATCGCGCCGCCTTTCAATTGATGCATAAATCTCAAAAATGATTTTTTTTCAGTTTTTCGAGAAAATTGTGGGCTAACCCCTTGCCGAAAAAAAGTAGTATTTTCAAAACTATTTCCCACCCAATCAAAATACACATCAAAAGAAAGGTATTTAAATGCTCTACTCACAACTGCAAACCAAAAGGTTCTACGAGCTCTCGTTTCGGAAAAATTAGTCAAAAAGTAAAATTACGAATTTCGACCCAGCCCATCACAAATTATCTTTCGATTGCTTTATCTCCTCAACCAAGCCTCCAAACAAGATGCGGTTTTCACTAAAGTACAGAGCATCGCGCCGCCTTTCAATTGATGCATAAATCTCAAAAATGATTTTTTTTCAGTTTTTCGAGAAAATTGTGTCAAAAAGTAAAATTACAGAATTTCGACCCAGCCCATCACAAATTATCTTTCGATTGCTTTATCTCCTCAACCAAGGCCTCCAAACAAGATGCGGTTTTCACTAAAGTACAGAGCATCGCGCCGCCTTTCAATTGATGCATAAATCTCAAAAATGATTTTTTTTCAGTTTTTCGAGAAAATTGTGTCAAAAAGTAAAATTACAGAATTTCGACCCAGCCCATCACAAATTATCTTTCGATTGCTTTATCTCCTCAACCAAGCCTCCAAACAAGATGCGGTTTTCACTAAAGTACAGAGCATCGCGCCGCCTTTCAATTGATGCATAAATCTCAAATATGATTTTTTTTCAGTTTTTCGAGAAAATTGTGGGCTAATCCCTTGCCGAAAAAAATAGTATTTTCAAAACTATTTCCCACCCAATCAAAATACACATCAAAAGAAAGGTATTTAAATGCTCTACCCACAACTGCAAACCAAAAGGTTCTACGAGCTCTCGTTTCGGAAAAATTAGTCAAAAAGTAAAATTACAGAATTTCGACCCAGCCCATCACAAATTATCTTTCGATTGCTTTATCTCCTCAACCAAGCCTCCAAACAAGATGCGGTTTTCACTAAAGTACAGAGCATCGCGCCGCCTTTCAATTGATGTATAAATCTCAAAAATGATTTTTTTTCAGTTTTTCGAGAAAATTGTGGGCGTTGCCGAAAAAAAGTAGTATTTTCAAAACTATTTCCCACCCAATCAAAATACACATCAAAAGAAAGGTATTTAAATGCTCTACCCACAACTGCAAACCAAAAGGTTCTACGAGCTCTCGTTTCGGAAAAATTAGTCAAAAAGCAAAATTACAGAATTTCGACCCAGCCCATCACAAATTATCTTTCGATTGCTTTATCTCCTCAACCAAGCCTCCAAACAAGATGCGGTTTTCACTAAAGTACAGAGCATCGCGCCGCCTTTCAATTGATGCATAAATCTCAAAAATGATTTTTTTTCAGTTTTTCGAGAAAATTGTGGGCTAACCCCTTGCCGAAAAAAAGTAGTATTTTCAAAACTATTTCCCACCCAATCAAAATACACATCAAAAGAAAGATATTTAAATGCTCTACCCACAACTGCAAACCAAAAGGTTCTACGAGCTCTCGTTTCGGAAAAATTAGTCAAAAAGTAAAATTACAGAATTTCGACCCAGCCCATCACAAATTATCTTTCGATTGCTTTATCTCCTCAACCAAGCCTCCAAACAAGATGCGGTTTTCACTAAAGTACAGAGCATCGAGCCGCCTTTCAATTGATGTATAAATCTCAAAAATGATTTTTTTTTCAGTTTTCGAGAAAATTGTGTCAAAAAGTAAAATTATAAAATTAAAGAATTTCGACCCAGCCCATCACAAATTATCTTTCGATTGCTTTATCTCCTCAACCAAGCCTCCAAACAAGATGCGGTTTTCACTAAAGTACAGAGCAACGCGCCGCCTTTCAATTGATGTATAAATCTCAAAAATGATTTTTTTTCAGTTTTTCGAAAAAAATTGTGTCAAAAAGTAAAATTACAGAATTTTGACCCAGCCCATCACAAATTATCTTTCGATTGCTTTATCTCCTCAACCAAGCCTCCAAACAAGATGCGGTTTTCACTAAAGTACAGAGCATCGCGCCGCCTTTCAATTGATGCATAAATCTCAAAAATGTTTTTTTTTCAGTTTTTCGAGAAAATTGTGGGCTAACCCCTTGCCGAAAAAAAGTAGTATTTTCAAAACTATTTCCCACCCAATCAAAATACACATCAAAAGAAAGGTATTTAAATGCTCTACTCACAACTGCAAACCAAAAGGTTCTACGAGCTCTCGTTTCGGAAAAATTAGTCAAAAAGTAAAATTACAGAATTTCGACCCAGCCCATCACAAATTATCTTTCGATTGCTTTATCTCCTCAACCAAGCCTCCAAACAAGATGCGGTTTTCACTAAAGTACAGAGCATCGCGCCGCCTTTCAATTGATGTATAAATCTCAAAAATGATTTTTTTTCAGTTTTTCGAGAAAATTGTGTCAAAAAGTAAAATTACAGAATTTTGACCCAGCCCATCACAAATTATCTTTCGATTGCTTTATCTCCTCAACCAAGCCTCCAAACAAGATGCGGTTTTCACTAAAGTACAGAGCATCGCGCCGCCTTTCAATTGATGCATAAATCTCAAATATGATTTTTTTTTTCAGTTTTTCGAGAAAATTGTGGGCTAACCCCTTGCCGAAAAAAAGTAGTATTTTCAAAACTATTTCCCACCCAATCAAAATACACATCAAAAGAAAGGTATTTAAATGCTCTACCCACAACTGCAAACCAAAAGGTTCTACGAGCTCTCGTTTCGGAAAAATTAGTCAAAAAGTAAAATTACAGAATTTCGACCCAGCCCATCACAAATTATCTTTCGATTGCTTTATCTCCTCAACCAAACCTCCAAACAAGATGCGGTTTTCACTAAAGTACAGAGCATCGCGCCGCCTTTCAATTGATGTATAAATCTCAAAAATGATTTTTTTTCAGTTTTTCGAGAAAATTGTGTCAAAAAGTAAAATTACAGAATTTCGACCCAGCCCATCACAAATTATCTTTCGATTGCTTTATCTCCTCAACCAAGCCTCCAAACAAGATGCGGTTTTCACTAAAGTACAGAGCATCGCGCCGCCTTTCAATTGATGCATAAATCTCAAAAATGATTTTTTTTCAGTTTTTCGAGAAAATTGTGGGCCGAAAAAAAGTAGTATTTTCAAAACTATTTCCCACCCAATCAAAATACACATCAAAAGAAAGGTATTTAAATGCTCTACCCACAACTGCAAACCAAAAGGTTCTACGAGCTCTCGTTTCGGAAAAATTAGTCAAAAAGTAAAATTACAGAATTTCGACCCAGCCCATCACAAATTATCTTTCGATTGCTTTATCTCCTCAACCAAGCCTCCAAACAAGATGCGGTTTTCACTAAAGTACAGAGCATCGCGCCGCCTTTCAATTGATGCATAAATCTCAAAAATGATTTTTTTTCAGTTTTTCGAGAAAATTGTAGGCTAACCCCTTGCCGAAAAAAAGTAGTATTTTCAAAACTATTTCCCACCCAATCAAAATACACATCAAAAGAAAGGTATTTAAATGCTCTACCCACAACTGCAAACCAAAAGGTTCTACGAGCTCTCGTTTCGGAAAAATTAGTCAAAAAGTAAAATTACAGAATTTCGACCCAGCCCATCACAAATTATCTTTCGATTGCTTTATCTCCTCAAGCAAGCCTCCAAACAAGATGCGGTTTTCACTAAAGTACAGAGCATCGCGCCGCCTTTCAATTGATGTATAAATCTCAAAAATGATTTTTTTTCAGTTTTTCGAGAAAATTGTGTCAAAAAGTAAAATTACAGAATTTCGACCCAGCCCATCACAAATTATCTTTCGATTGCTTTATCTCCTCAACCAAGCCTCCAAACAAGATGCGGTTTTCACTAAAGTACAGAGCATCGCGCCGCCTTTCAATTGATGCATAAATCTCAAAAATGATTTTTTTTTCAGTTTTTCGAGAAAATTGTGGGCTAACCCCTTGCCGAAAAAAAGTAGTATTTTCAAAACTATTTCCCACCCAATCAAAATACACATCAAAAGAAAGGTATTTAAATGCTCTACCCACAACTGCAAACCAAAAGGTTCTACGAGCTCTCGTTTCGGAAAAATTAGTCAAAAAGTAAAATTACAGAATTTCGACCCAGCCCATCACAAATTATCTTTCGATTGCTTTATCTCCTCAACCAAGCCTCCAAACAAGATGCGGTTTTCGCTAAAGTACAGAGCATCGCGCCGCCTTTCAATTGATGTATAAATCTCAAAAATGATTTTTTTTCAGTTTTTCGAGAAAATTGTGTCAAAAAGTAAAATTACAGAATTTCGACCCAGCCCATCACAAATTATCTTTCGATTGCTTTATCTCCTCAACCAAGCCTCCAAACAAGATGCGGTTTTCACTAAAGTACAGAGCATCGCGCCGCCTTTCAATTGATGCATAAATCTCAAAAATGATTTTTTGTCAGTTTTTCGAGAAAATTGTGGGCTAACCCCTTGCCGAAAAAAAGTAGTATTTTCAAAACTATTTCCCACCCAATCAAAATACACATCAAAAGAAAGGTATTTAAATGCTCTACCCACAACTGCAAACCAAAAGGTTCTACGAGCTCTCGTTTCGGAAAAATTAGTCAAAAAGTAAAATTACAGAATTTCGACCCAGCCCATCACAAATTATCTTTCGATTGCTTTATCTCCTCAAGCAAGCCTCCAAACAAGATGCGGTTTTCACTAAAGTACAGAGCATCGCGCCGCCTTTCAATTGATGTATAAATCTTAAAAATGATTTTTTTTCAGTTTTTCGAGAAAATTGTGTCAAAAAGTAAAATTACAGAATTTCGACCCAGCCCATCACAAATTATCTTTCGATTGCTTTATCTCCTCAACCAAGCCTCCAAACAAGATGCGGTTTTCACTAAAGTACAGAGCATCGCGCCGCCTTTCAATTGATGCATAAATCTCAAAAATGATTTTTTTTTTCAGTTTTTCGAGAAAATTGTGGGCTAACCCCTTGCCGAAAAAAAGTAGTATTTTCAAAACTATTTCCCACCCAATCAAAATACATATCAAAAGAAAGGTATTTAAATGCTCTACCCACAACTGCAAACCAAAAGGTTCTACGAGCTCTCGTTTCGGAAAAATTAGTCAAAAAGTAAAATTACAGAATTTCGACCCAGCCCATCACAAATTATCTTTCGATTGCTTTATCTCCTAAACCAAGCCTCCAAACAAGATGCGGTTTTCACTAAAGTACAGAGCATCGCGCCGCCTTTCAATTGATGTATAAATCTCAAAAATGATTTTTTTTTCAGTTTTTCGAGAAAATTGTGTCAAAAAGTAAAATTACAGAATTTCGACCCAGCCCATCACAAATTATCTTTCGATTGCTTTATCTCCTCAACCAAGCCTCCAAACAAGATGCGGTTTTCACTAAAGTACAGAGCATATTGTGTCAAAAAGTAAAATTACAGAATTTCGACCCAGCCCATCACAAATTATCTTTCGATTGCTTTATCTCCTCAACCAAGCCAGTAGTATAAATATCGGACTTGAGGAATAAAATGCTCCTCCCTAGTGTAAAAAATGTGCTCCGAGCATCAAAATTGCTCCTAAAGGAGGACAGCTATGACACTGGCTCGTTGGTGTAGTATCATGGGCAGTATGCATTGAGTGTCATGTGTGTGCTTGTGTGTGGAAAAAAAAAGGTGGATGAAATTTGTGGGGATTGAAAATGTGATAGGAAATTTCGAATTGATAATGAATGAAAATGTAAGGAAAATGTAAGGAAAAAAAAAAAAAAAAAAAAAAAAAAAAAAAAAAAAAGTGTTGGTAGAAAACTATTGTTGGGACTGTAAGAATATACTTTTTGGGCATGGGAATAGGGATGGGAAAATTTCATGCATGTTAATTACAACAACTATACAGTAGTATAAATATCGGACTTGAGGAATAGAGCATTTGGGTAAAATGTATTTTGTTGTTGTAAATTGTGAATTTTGGTGTGAATTTAGTTTTCGTGACTGTGAATTGCGGTTAGTGATGTACCTACAAAATTTTTTTATGTTTTTAGCTTGAATATTGACGTGGAGGATGCGGTGTATGTACACTGTACAGTAGGATGCTAGAAAAAAGGGATTCTTGTATGGTTTGTAGGTAGATTTCATTAGAGTATGGGTATATGAGTTTTGTATGGTAATGAGATCATATTACATCAGTGGGAGTTCATTGACTTTAAGATGCATTGGTTGTTTGAAGGTTGATAGTAATTTATGAAAAACAATTTAAGAAATAATAGAAAGGAAACAAATATTTTATGTCGTTTATAATAATTGTGATTTATTAATCCATGAATTGTTAGTCGGTGGGAAGCCGAGCCATTTAACATATACATTGTCTCCATTACTTTTAAGTACTTTTTCCACGAGATAAATATGAGGGTATTTAGTCTTTTGTAATTCTTTTTCGTAAAAACATCCACTAATAGGTTGACCATTAAAATCTTCAAGGAGATATGTTGGCGGGTTGGTTAGGTTTACTTTTCTTATCATAAAAATTTCCGTTGTCCAATTTGGTGTGTAGCCTTTCTCGAAAACGTGTTTGAACTTGCTTATTCTAACATTGTCGCCAACTCTATATTTACCCTGTGGAGCGATTTTAATTCTATTATAAGCAGTAGATAAGAGTTTTTTAGAGTTTTCCTGATTCACATCGATTGGGCGCATTTTTATAGTTCTATGCATAGAGTGATTGTATTCTTTCAACAAATCATCAATAATGGATATCCATTTGTATTTACCATTAAGACTGAATTCCTTCCACATTTTCTCCTTAAGTGTGCGATTAAAACGTTCAACAATTGATGCCTTAAGGGAGCTGTATGTAGAGTAATGATTTATGTTGTATAATTTCATTAAATCGTGAAACATCTTATTAAAAAATTCTTTTCCATCATCAGTTTGAAGGTTTTTAGGCTGTCGTGATGATCTGATGAAAATTGATTTCATCGCTTCTGCAACAGATAAAGCGGTCTTATTTTTTAAAGCAACTGCCCATGCATATTTCGAGAATGTGTCAATGACCGTCATTAGGTATTTATAGCCATTATTTTCCTTGTGGTAAGGTATCATTTCAACCAAATCAGCTTGCCACAGGTCATCAAATCCTTTGATAACAACCCTACGTCGATTGAAATTCTTTCTTGCTGACCTGTGAAGCTCTTCAACAACTTGTCGTTTACTCATTTTTTTAAAGAATGCAAGAAAAAAACATTTATGTATGGTTTTATAATAACATTTATTTTAATCTTTTATATAGTAACATTAGTTTTTTTAATCTTATCAAACGATGCTCAATCATAAAACATCCACACGTATCTGGTCCCTCTTTACATGTATTTGAAGACCACGAACAGTTTGTAAAATGACATCCATGTTTAGAATTAACTTTACTAACGTTTTTATAGTTACTAAAATATGAAATATTACTTATAATCTCATCATGATGTTCTTCAAGTAAATCATATTTATAAGCCCTTAAAAAACTCATAATTTCATTTAAAATTAAAGATATGTTTATATTCGACATGATGTGCTATCGTTTTGATTTACAAATAAACTGAATCCAAGATCGGTTAGCTATGATTTCTTATATGAAAATATTTGGTTCACCTTCTTGATTCTCTTTAAGTTTTCCTATCTGAAGAAGAAAATACTTTCGAAGATCATCCAACAAGCGAATTGTATTCAAATTTTGTATGTCAATGTAATCTCTTAAGATTTTTTCTTTATTTTCTAATTTATCATCTATGTATGCTTTGTTTACTGCTTCATCGGGCGTTGTAGGACTTTTTATGTTGCGAAGACGTTTTCCTTCAATATCAAAGTCACCATTCTCAGTTCGCTTAAAACCATTACCAGGAGGTCCTGCAGGACCAACAATTACTCTTTGAAATTTATTAGTGCTTCTTCCGAACTTGTCAACACTCATTTTGCTAATAAATTAAATTTTGCTCACGCAACTCTTCCACAATTGAATTTATTTCATTTTTATGGTTGTTATGCCCTGATTTTTCAGAAGCAATTAAAAGTCTCAACCTATCCACAAGCTCATTTGGATCATCCCAATACACAAAATCAATAGGGTTGGTTGAGTAGATCATTGCAGGTGCATTAATTGTGTATGCTTTTCCAATTTTCTTTTGTGTATTTTGTGTCATACCCTGGACCAAAGGTTTAATGATTTTCTTATACTTTTGTCCTCTATTACCTTTAACCTGTGAATTCATATCATGATTTTTCAAGTGTGCACATGTTTTTTGTAGTATTGTCTGGTACTGCTTTAAATCTTCACTAGTATAAATACTCTTTCGTGGATTTTTATATAGAACAAGTTCGAGAAGACCATCAGTTCCACGGAAAATTTCTTTATCAATTACAATATTGTTTTCATCATTAATTCGAAAATTTGATCTCCCTAACTTGTTTGAATTTGATTCAACGTCAAAGTATGGACCATAGATTTTATCATGATCTGAATTTGAAAGTAAGGCTTCATTAATCGGAGTACTTTCATTGAAGCTATTTGAAGGTGTTTTAAATGAAGAGTTTTAAATGAAGAGTCGTCATCGGCTAACATTGAATTCGTTAATGATAAATTTAAATCTCTCTCTGGAGAAATTTTTTCATCTTCTTCTTCTATAGGACTTTTAAATTGAAGACGACGTTTTACAGTAGGTGGTTTTATTTCTTTAAATTCATCATTTATGTTTTCATTATTTTTCACATTTTTCGCGATTTTCTGTAAGGGTTCAACAATTGTTTTGAACGTGTTTTCAATTTCAGTATCTTTAATCAATTTTCCAGTCTTGAGGAGCATATACTTCTTCTTTAAAGCTTTCTGTGTATTTATAAGATTTTTAAGCGTATTCATATTCGTATCCATAGCTATTTAGAGTGTTAGATTACTTCTAATAGGATCTGAAGAATGGGTAGTCCAATACAGGGCGGTTCAATACAGGTCGGTTCAATACAGGGCTATTCAATACAGGGCTGTTCAATACAGGGCTGTTCAATACAGGGCTGTTCAATACAGGGCTGTTCAATACAGGGCTGTTCAATACAGGGCTGTTCAATACAGGGGCTGTTCAATACAAGGCAAGGCAGTATAATACAGGTAATATTAAGATAGGTGTATTAATATGAAAAGCAGTTTCACGACTGTATCAATTTATAAAATAACTGTTTCTTTAAAAGATTTTTTATACCGTCCATTTTTAACGCAACTATCTTTATCAATAACTAAAAACCCATACAATTCTTTCCAGCATTCTGAACACAACTCTTTAAACTGTTTGAACGTCATATCTGAATTAATATGATCATTAAAAATATGTTTCAAATTAAGATCATCTTGCTTGAAAAGAATTATATAGTTGGCGTTATCTCGAATCAAATGTTTTGGAATGTGTGTATATGATTGGCATAAGTAGAAGCTATCTACACCGCTATGTCGACCCATACAAAAGTAGTCTCTTATGGTATTTTGTTTTTCACAAGCTACATCGTCAAATATGAAAACTGAATTGGGTTTAGCCTTAGAAGGCAGCATAACTTCACAATTATTTGAAAATTCATAATACTGCATTTCTTTTATTGATTTTATAACCTTTTTTAGATATGCATATTTTGGTTGATGCAATGATTTTGAATAAAGGTATATATTTTCAAACTTTAAACCATTGACATCTAAAAGAATGCTTAACATAACGTTTGTTTTTCCACAATTAGATGGGCCTACAATTATTCCTCGAATACTATTTGGAAATAATGTTCCATGCTTCTTTTTTTGTTTTACATTTCCATCAAAGTTTTGTACAGAAATAGCTTCTTGCTGTCTTACAAACTTCATTTTGTAGAATGAGGCTTTTACACATAAATCCCCGTGTTTTATAAACATTATTTCATAATCGCTCCATGCGTCTAAGAAAACAGTTATATAATGATTGATTTTAAGACCCACTCTGTTAGTTTGAATAATTCAGTTCAGGGAAACGGATTGGTTAATTCAATAATAAACAAACTTCCTTTTGAGTTACATCTACCATTTTATAATTTTTGTGGACCTGGAACTAAACTTAAAGAGCGTCTTGCTAGAGGAGACCGTGGAATCAACCAATTGGATGAAGCTTGTCGAGAACACGATATTGCATACAGTAAAAGCAATAATTTGAATTATAGACATACAGCCGATAAAATTTTGGGTGAGAAATCCTGGCAGAGGTTTAGAGCTAAGGATTCAACACTACCAGAAAAAATAAATAGTCTTTTAGTTACGAGCATGATGAAGGCTAAATCTACTCTTGGAATGGGTATATCATCAAAAACAAAAACAAAGAAAGTCCGTCAGTGCCCTAGGATTAAGAAAACAAATCTATTCAAAAATGCGGTAAAAGAAGCCAGAGCGGCAATAAAAAATCTGAACACTCAAGACTCAAATAAATTAGCAACAACGGCTTTACATGCAGCCAGACAAATAATAAAGAAAAAACGTAGGAGTATAACACTTCCTAGAGTAATACCAATTCCCAAAGTTGGAGGACTTTTACCATTGCTACCTATCTTAGCAGGGTTATCAGCTGTAGGTTCTCTTACCGGTGGTGTTGCAGGAATGGCGAAAGCTATAAACGATTCAAAGATCGGAAGACAACAATTGGAAGAAAATAGACGTCACAATAAAGCTATGGAAACAATAAAACTTAAACAAGGAAAGGGCCTTTATCTGAAGCCATATAAAACTGGTTTGGGGTTATTTTTAAGTCCGCAAGAATCAAAAAACTATTAAAAATGCTACCCAACCGCCCTCTCACTAACATAGATATATCGCATTTTGGCAAAAACTATATCCCAAATTTCCGAGGCGTTTTTATGAGGGATGAATTGCCAAACAAACCATTTAAAAGAGAGAGTGGAGTCGTAAATTTAGATGATAATAGTGGGATCGGTACCCATTGGGTAGCATATAACAAAAATAAAAATAATGTACAATATTTTGATAGCTTTGGTAATTTAAGACCTCCCCAGGAAATAGTAAGATACTTGCATGGAAATAATATTTATTACAATCATAAATGTTTACAGCGTTTTAATACATTTAATTGTGGACATTTATGTTTGAAGTTTCTTGTTGATCAGAATAAATAAGCTATACATTATAAAATTCGTTTCATTTCTTTTCCACTGATAATGTCGATAACACTTACACTGAGCGGGAACAAGTCTACTCTCACAACAGAGTACTTTCCACCAATAGTATTAGACTCAAATTATGTTTGTGGATTAGTGGATTTCCAAACATACAACTCCATACCTAACGTTGATGTAATGAATAATTTATTTCATTTAGGTAATGATGTAATTAAACTTCCTATTGGCTCTTACGAAATTGAAGATATAAATAATTTTATTCAAGAAGGGCTTTTAGAAAAAAATAATACGGCAAGCGTAAAGATCAGAGCAAATAACAACACTTTAAAATGTGAAATATACTGCAGTGAAGACATAGATTTTTCACATCCTAATTCCATTGGTTCACTACTGGGGTTCAGTAACAGAAAACTGGTTGCAAATCAAATGCATGAGTCAGATCTTTACGTTGATATCAATCGTGTAAATACGGTGAGAGTTGAGTGTAACTTAATTGACGGAACATTTATAAATAACCAATCTGCGCATATACTTCATCAATTTTCAATCAAAGTCAGTCCAGGGTATAAAATAATTGAGGTTCCTAAAAATGTTATTTATTTACCAGTGAACGTGAAGAAGATAAGTTCAATAACAATAAATTTGTTAGATCAAGACGGAAACCTTATTAACTTTCGAGGTGAATTAATAACGATACGATTACACCTCAATCACCAAAAATGATAATTTATAATACTATATCTGATGCTAATAATTCCTATAAAAGACAGGGTTCACCGGGCTCTATAATCAATGCTTCATCAACTCCTAAAGCAACAGTACAAACGCTAACAGAAGCAAACCAATTGTTTTTATTATCATTAGGATTCACATTGAAGAAAAGAAAATAATAAATTCAATTTAACAAAGTACGATATGCTGAATATTTTTCAAGAACCAACATTTGATGATAGTATTTCAAAGTACGAATATCATTCCTATTCCCCGTATTTAAACAACTTCGGTAAAAATGACATCATCCACATCTGGTGCAACATCAAAATCTCAATATATTACCTTCGGAAAGTTACATTTATGTTGAGGGGACTGTATCGAAAAATGATGGATCGGAAGTCAAAAAGACACAACTTGTAAACAATTGTATAGCATTTCTCTTTGATGAGATCCGATATGAACTGAATGGTATTGAAATAGATAGTAATCGTAATGTTGGAATCACAACTTCTATAAAAAATTATATTTCTTTGAATCAAAATGAAAGTGTTATGTTGTATAATGGAGGTTGGTGTCCAAATTCTTCATTAAACTTAGATGGACCATATTTTAATTTTTGTTTGCCGCTAAACAAACTTTGGGTTTTGCAGAGGATTTCAAAAAAATAATTCCTAATGCTCGACATGACTTAATTCTAACCCGTTCTCGTACTGATGAAAATTCACTAATAGCTGATGCAGATGAACAAGCGAAGATAACATTACTCAAAGTTCAATGGAAAGTTCCGCATGTTCACCTTACTGATTCTTTGAAATTGAACCTATTCAAGTCTATAAATGATAATGATACTATGAAAATTGCATTTCGTAATTGGGATTTATATGAATATCCTGTCCTACCTACAAGTGACCATCATATTTGGAATGTTAAGACCACTTCACAAGTTGAAAAGCCTAGATACATTATTGTTGCGTTACAAACTAACAAGAGAAATCAACTGAAAGAGAATCCTACCTATTTTGATCATTGTAACGTTACCAACGTAAAGGCATATTTAAATTCTGACGTTTATCCATACGAAGACCAAAATATATCATTTAAAAACAACAACTTTAGTATTATTTATCAGATGTACTGTGAGTTTAGAAAAAATTATTATAATTGTTCAGTTGCAGAGCCATTGCTAACAAGAACTCTCTTTAAATCACAAGCACCGATTTTTGTGATTGATTGTAGACATCAGAATGAAATAGTGAAAACTGGACCAGTTGATATTCGTTTGGAAATTAAAACAGCTAAAGAACTACCTCCAAATACATCAGCGTATTGCCTTATGCTGCATGATCGAATAATAAATTACAATCCTCTGAGTCAATTAGTATCTCGAAATATTTAAAGATTTAGTTCAATATAGCTTATAATCAAGAACACACGAACCCTAGCAATGGCATTCATCATTGACATTCAAGGTTTTAGAGGTCCCAATGACAAGTTGATAGTTAAGGAAATAGCTATTCTGCGTGGCTGTAGCCAACACCACTTCATTATAACACCTCCGTTTGACTTTAAGCATTTACCAACAACATTAAAAAGACAAGCAAAATGGTTGTATCAAAACCATCATGGTTTGCACTGGAATGGCGGATTCACCAAATATAATAAAGTGGAAGAATTTCTTCGAGATAATATTATAAATCACATTGTTTATGTAAAAGGCGATGAAAAATTACAATGGATAAAGCGACTACTAAATGAAAACGTTGAAGTAATAAATGTTGAAAATATAAACTGCCCCAACTTCAAAGAACTGAAAAGACTTTTTCCAAGTGAGACAAGATGCTTATCACATAGCAAATGCTGTGCCCTGCAAAACGTGTTTTTATTAAGTAATTTTTTAAACAGTGAGCTTTCACAACAGTTTTCCTGAATTTTTAAATAAAAAAAAATTGTTAATTTTTTTTTTTTTTTTTTTTTTTTATTTTATTTTTTTTTTTAGTTTATTTTCTTTTTACAGATAAAGTTATTTCATGTACAATTTTTTTGCAATTTTCTTAACAAATATTGTTATTTAATAAATAAACATAATTTACTTAAAACTAGAGGGACTGTTTTATTATGTTATTTTGAAATGACCCCAAGCATATGTACTTATGCCATTTTCCCTTATGAATCTTTTGTCGTCGATATGACTTAAAACTATCTTATTTAGCTGTTGGGTGTAAATTTGATGAGCGAGAGATCGAAAAACAAACATTTCTCCATGATATACTCGTCTGCTATATAAACAATCTTTATAGTTAATCAAGCTTATGTCTTTGAGTGCAATTTTTTTGACACCCTTTGCTTTTTTAACTTCGGTTCCTTCAACAGAAAAGGAGTACATTTTTGACCTTAAACCTATAAATTCTTTCTGAATTTTCAAATAATTGTGAAGTTATGCTGCCTTCTAAGGCTAAACCCAATTCAGTTTTCATATTTGACGATGTAGCTTGTGAAAAACAAAATACCATAAGAGACTACTTTTGTATGGGTCGACATAGCGGTGTAGATAGCTTCTACTTATGCCAATCATATACACACATTCCAAAACATTTGATTCGAGATAACGCCAACTATATAATTCTTTTCAAGCAAGATGATCTTAATTTGAAACATATTTTTAATGATCATATTAATTCAGATATGACGTTCAAACAGTTTAAAGAGTTGTGTTCAGAATGCTGGAAAGAATTGTATGGGTTTTTAGTATTGATAAAGATAGTTGCGTTAAAAATGGACGGTATAAAAAATCTTTTAAAGAAACAGTTATTTTATAAATTGATACAGTCGTGAAACTGCTTTCCATATTAATACACCTATCTTAATATTACCTGTATTATACTGCCTTGCCTTGTATTGAACAGCCCCTGTATTGAACAGCCCTGTATTGAACAGCCCTGTATTGAACAGCCCTGTATTGAACAGCCCTGTATTGAACAGCCCTGTATTGAACAGCCCTGTATTGAACAGCCCTGTATTGAATAGCCCTGTATTGAACCGACCTGTATTGAACCGCCCTGTATTGGACTACCCATCTTCAGATCCTATTAGAAGTAATCTAACACTCTAAATAGCTATGGATACGAATATGAACACGCTTAAAAATCTTATAATAACAGCAAAGCTTTAAAGAAGAAGTATATCGTCCTCAAGACTGGAAAATTGATTAAAGATACTGAAATTGAAAACACGTTCAAAACAATTGTTGAACCCTTACAGAAAATCGCGAAAAATGTGAAAAATAATGAAAACATAAATGATGAATTTAAAGAAATAAAACCACCTACTGTAACACGTCGTCTTCAATTTAAAAGTCCTATAGAAGAAGAAGATGAAAAAATTTCTCCAGAGAGAGATTTAAATTTATCATTAACGAATTCAATGTTAGCCGATGACACTCTTCATTTAAAACACCTTCAAGATAGCTTCATGAAAGTACTCCGATTAATGAAGCCTTACTTTCAAATTCAGATCATGATAAAATCTATGGTCCATACTTTGACGTTGAATCAAATTCAAACAAGTTAGGGAGATCAAATTTTCGAATTAATGATGAAACAATATTGTAATTGATAAAGAAATTTTCCGTGGAACTGATGTCTTCTCGAACTTGTTCTATATAAAAATCCACGAAAGAGTATTTATACTAGTGAAGATTTAAAGCAGTACCAGACAATACTACAAAAAACATGTGCACACTTGAAAAATCATGATATGAATCACAGGTTAAAGGTAATAGAGGACAAAAGTATAAGAAAATCATTAAACCTTTGGTCCAGGGTATGACACAAAATACACAAAAGAAAATTGGAAAAGCATACACAATTAATGCACCTGCAATGATCTACTCAACCAACCCTATTGATTTTGTGTATTGGGATGATCCAAATGACGTTGTGGATAGGTTGAGACTTTTAATTGCTTCTGAAAAATCAGGGCATACAACCATAAAAATGAAATAAATTCAATTGTGGAAGAGTTGCGTGAGCAAAATTTAATTTATTAGCAAAATGAGTGTTGACAAGTTCGAAGAAGCACTAATAAATTTCAAAGAGTAATTGTTGGTCCTGCAGGACCTCCTGGTAATGGGTTTTAAGCGAACTGAGAATGGTGACTTTGATATGAAGGAAACGTCTTCGCAACATAAAAAGTCCTACAACGCCCGATGAAGCAGTAAACAAAGCATACATAGATGATAAATTAGAAAATAAAGAAAAAATCTTAAGAGATTACATTGACATACAAAATTTGAATACAATTCGCTTGTTGGATGATCTTCGAAAGTATTTTCTTCTTCAGATAGGAAAACTTAAAGAGAATCAAGAAGGTGAACCAATATTTTCATATAAGAAATCATAGCTAACCGATCTTGGATTCAGTTTATTTGTAAATCAAAACGATAGCACATCATGTCGAATATAAACATATCTTTAATTTTAAATGAAATTATGAGTTTTTTAAGGCGTTATAATATGATTTACTTGAAGAACATCATGATGAGATTATAAGTAATATTTCATATTTTAGTACTATAAAAACGTTAGTAAAGTTAATTCTAAACATGGATGTCATTTTACAAACTGTTCGTGGTCTTCAAATACATGTAAAGAGGGACCAGATACGTGTGGATGTTTTATGATTGAGCATCGTTTGATAAGATTAAAAAAACTAATGTTACTATATAAAAGATTAAAATAAATGTTATTATAAAACCATACATAAATGTTTTTTTCTTGCATTCTTTAAAAAAATGAGTAAACGACAAGTTGTTGAAGAGCTTCACAGGTCAGCAAGAAAGAATTTCAATCGACGTAGGGTTGTTATCAAAGGATTTGATGACCTGTGGCAAGCTGATTTGGTTGAAATGATACCTTACCACAAGGAAAATAATGGCTATAAATACCTAATGACGGTCATTGACACATTCTCGAAATATGCATGGGCAGTTGCTTTAAAAAATAAGACCGCTTTATCTGTTGCAGAAGCGATGAAATCAATTTTCATCAGATCATCACGACAGCCTAAAAACCTTCAAACTGATGATGGAAAAGAATTTTTTAATAAGATGTTTCACGATTTAATGAAATTATACAACATAAATCATTACTCTACATACAGCTCCCTTAAGGCATCAATTGTTGAACGTTTTAATCGCACACTTAAGGAGAAAATGTGGAAGGAATTCAGTCTTAATGGTAAATACAAATGGATATCCATTATTGATGATTTGTTGAAAGAATACAATCACTCTATGCATAGAACTATAAAAATGCGCCCAATCGATGTGAATCAGGAAAACTCTAAAAAACTCTTATCTACTGCTTATAATAGAATTAAAATCGCTCCACAGGGTAAATATAGAGTTGGCGACAATGTTAGAATAAGCAAGTTCAAACACGTTTTCGAGAAAGGCTACACACCAAATTGGACAACGGAAATTTTTATGATAAGAAAAGTAAACCTAACCAACCCGCCAACATATCTCCTTGAAGATTTTAATGGTCAACCTATTAGTGGATGTTTTTACGAAAAAGAATTACAAAAGACTAAATACCCTCATATTTATCTCGTGGAAAAAGTACTTAAAAGTAATGGAGACAATGTATATGTTAAATGGCTCGGCTTCCCACCGACTAACAATTCATGGATTAATAAATCACAATTATTATAAACGACATAAAATATTTGTTTCCTTTCTATTATTTCTTAAATTGTTTTTCATAAATTACTATCAACCTTCAAACAACCAATGCATCTTAAAGTCAATGAACTCCCACTGATGTAATATGATCTCATTACCATACAAAACTCATATACCCATACTCTAATGAAATCTACCTACAAACCATACAAGAATCCCTTTTTTCTAGCATCCTACTGTACAGTGTACATACACCGCATCCTCCACGTCAATATTCAAGCTAAAAACATAAAAAAATTTTGTAGGTACATCACTAACCGCAATTCACAGTCACGAAAACTAAATTCACACCAAAATTCACAATTTACAACAACAAAATACATTTTACCCAAATGCTCTATTCCTCAAGTCCGATATTTATACTACTGTATAGTTGTTGTAATTAACATGCATGAAATTTTCCCATCCCTATTCCCATGCCCAAAAAGTATATTTCTACAGTCCCAACAATAGTTTTCTACCAACACTTTTTTTTTTTTTTTTTTTTTTTTTTTTTTTTTTTTTTTTTTCCTTACATTTTCCTTACATTTTCATTCATTATCAATTCGAAATTTCCTATCACATTTTCAATCCCCACAAATTTCATCCACCTTTTTTTTTCCACACACAAGCACACACATGACACTCAATGCATACTGCCCATGATACTACACCAACGAGCCAGTGTCATAGCTGTCCTCCTTTAGGAGCAATTTTGATGCTCGGAGCACATTTTTTACACTAGGGAGGAGCATTTTATTCCTCAAGTCCGATATTTATACTACTCAAGCCTCCAAACAAGATGCGGTTTTCACTAAAGTACAGAGCATCGCGCCGCCTTTCAATTGATGCATAAATCTCAAAAATGATTTTTTTTTGGTTTTCGAGAAAATTGTGGGCTAACCCCTTGCCGAAAAAAAGTAGTATTTTCAAAACTATTTCCCACCCAATCAAAATACACATCAAAAGAAAGGTATTTAAATGCTCTACCCACAACTGCAAACCAAAAGGTTCTACGAGCTCTCGTTTCGGAAAAATTAGTCAAAAAGTAAAAAAACAAATTATCTTTCGATTGCTTTATCTCCTCAAGCAAGCCTCCAAACAAGATGCGGTTTTCACTAAAGTACAGAGCATCGCGCCGCCTTTCAAGTGATGTATAAATCTCAAAAATGATTTTTTTTCAGTTTTTCGAGAAAATTGTGTCAAAAAGTAAAATTACAGAATTTCGACCCAGCCCATCACAAATTATCTTTCGATTGCTTTATCTCCTCAACCAAGCCTCCAAACAAGATGCGGTTTTCACTAAAGTACAGAGCATCGCGCCGCCTTTCAATTGATGCATAAATCTCAAAAATGATTTTTTTTCAGTTTTTCGAGAAAATTGTGGGCTAACCCCTTGCCGAAAAAAAGTAGTATTTTCAAAACTATTTCCCACCCAATCAAAATACACATCAAAAGAAAGGTATTTAAATGCTCTACCCACAACTGCAAACCAAAAGGTTCCACGAGCTCTCGTTTCGGAAAAATTAGTCAAAAAGTAAAATTACAGAATTTCGACCCAGCCCATCACAAATTATCTTTCGATTGCTTTATCTCCTCAACCAAGCCTCCAAACAAGATGCGGTTTTCACTAAAGTACAGAGCATCGCGCCGCCTTTCAATTGATGTATAAATCTCAAAAATGATTTTTTTTCAGTTTTTCGAGAAAATTGTGTCAAAAAGTAAAATTACAGAATTTCGACCCAGCCCATCACAAATTATCTTTCGATTGCTTTATCTCCTCAACCAAGCCTCCAAACAAGATGCGGTTTTCACTAAAGTACAGAGCATCGCGCCGCCTTTCAATTGATGTATAAATCTCAAAAATTATTTTTTTTCAGTTTTTCGAGAAAATTGTGTCAAAAAGTAAAATTACAGAATTTCGACCCAGCCCATCAGAAATTATCTTTCGATTGCTTTATCTCCTCAACCAAGCCTCCAAACAAGATGCGGTTTTCACTAAAGTACAGAGCATCGCGCCGCCTTTCAATTGATGCATAAATCTCAAAAATGATTTTTTTTCAGTTTTTTGAGAAAATTGTGGGCTAACCCCTTGCCGAAAAAAAGTAGTATTTTCAAAACTATTTCCCACCCAATCAAAATACACATCAAAAGAAAGGTATTTAAATGCTCTACCCACAACTGCAAACCAAAAGGTTCTACGAGCTCTCGTTTCGGAAAAATTAGTCAAAAAGTAAAATTACAGAATTTCGACCCAGCCCATCACAAATTATCTTTCGATTGCTTTATCTCCTCAAGCAAGCCTCCAAACAAGATGCGGTTTTCACTAAAGTACAGAGCATCGCGCCGCCTTTCAATTGATGTATAAATCTCAAAAATGATTTTTTTTCAGTTTTTCGAGAAAATTGTGTCAAAAAGTAAAATTACAGAATTTCGACCCAGCCCATCACAAATTATCTTTCGATTGCTTTATCTCCTCAACCAAGCCTCCAAACAAGATGCGGTTTTCACTAAAGTACAGAGCATCGCGCCGCCTTTCAATTGATGCATAAATCTCAAAAATGATTTTTTTTTCAGTTTTTCGAGAAAATTGTGGGCTAACCCCTTGCCGAAAAAAAGTAGTATTTTCAAAACTATTTCCCACCCAATCAAAATACACATCAAAAGAAAGGTATTTAAATGCTCTACCCACAACTGCAAACCAAAAGGTTCTACGAGCTCTCGTTTCGGAAAAATTAGTCAAAAAGTAAAATTACAGAATTTCGACCCAGCCCATCACAAATTATCTTTCGATTGCTTTATCTCCTCAACCAAGCCTCCAAACAAGATGCGGTTTTCACTAAAGTACAGAGCATCGCGCCGCCTTTCAATTGATGTATAAATCTCAAAAATGATTTTTTTTCAGTTTTTCGAGAAAATTGTGTCAAAAAGTAAAATTACAGAATTTCGACCCAGCCCATCACAAATTATCTTTCGATTGCTTTATCTCCTCAACCAAGCCTCCAAACAAGATGCGGTTTTCACTAAAGTACAGAGCATCGCGCCGCCTTTCAATTGATGCATAAATCTCAAAAATGATTTTTTTTCAGTTTTTCGAGAAAATTGTGTCAAAAAGTAAAATTACAGAATTTCGACCCAGCCCATCACAAATTATCTTTCGATTGCTTTATCTCCTCAACCAATCCTCCAAACAAGATGCGGTTTTCACTAAAGTACAGAGCATCGCGCCGCCTTTCAATTGATGTATAAATCTCAAAAATGATTTTTTTTCAGTTTTTCGAGAAAATTGTGTCAAAAAGTAAAATTACAGAATTTCGACCCAGCCCATCACAAATTATCTTTCGATTGCTTTATCTCCTCAACCAAGCCTCCAAACAAGATGCGGTTTTCACTAAAGTACAGAGCATCGCGCCGCCTTTCAATTGATGCATAAATCTCAAAAATGATTTTTTTTCAGTTTTTCGAGAAAATTGTGGGCTAACCCCTTGCCGAAAAAAAGTAGTATTTTCAAAACTATTTCCCACCCAATCAAAATACACATCAAAAGAAAGGTATTTAAATGCTCTACCCACAACTGCAAACCAAAAGGTTCTACGAGCTCTCGTTTCGGAAAAATTAGTCAAAAAGTAAAATTGACCCAGCCCATCACAAATTATCTTTCGATTGCTTTATCTCCTCAACCAAGCCTCCAAACAAGATGCGGTTTTCACTAAAGTACAGAGCATCGCGCCGCCTTTCAATTGATGTATAAATCTCAAAAATGATTTTTTTTCAGTTTTTCAAGAAAATTGTGTCAAAAAGTAAAATTACAGAATTTCGACCCAGCCCATCACAAATTATCTTTCGATTGCTTTATCTCCTCAACCAAGCCTCCAAACAAGATGCGGGTTTCACTAAAGTACAGAGCATCGCGCCGCCTTTCAATTGATGCATAAATCTCAAAAATGATTTTTTTTCAGTTTTTCGAGAAAATTGTGGGCTAACCCCTTGCCGAAAAAAAGTAGTATTTTCAAAACTATTTCCCACCCAATCAAAATACACATCAAAAGAAAGGTATTTAAATGCTCTACCCACAACTGCAAACCAAAAGGTTCTACGAGCTCTCGTTTCGGAAAAATTAGTCAAAAAGTAAAATTACAGAATTTCGACCCAGCCCATCACAAATTATCTTTCGATTGCTTTATCTCCTCAAGCAAGCCTCCAAACAAGATGCGGTTTTCACTAAAGTACAGAGCATCGCGCCGCCTTTCAATTGATGTATAAATCTCAAAAATGATTTTTTTTCAGTTTTTCGAGAAAATTGTGTCAAAAAGTAAAATTACAGAATTTCGACCCAGCCCATCAGAAATTATCTTTCGATTGCTTTATCTCCTCAACCAAGCCTCCAAACAAGATGCGGTTTTCAATAAAGTACAGAGCATCGCGCCGCCTTTCAATTGATGCATAAATCTCAAAAATGATTTTTTTCAGTTTTTCGAGAAAATTGTGGGCTAACCCCTTGCCGAAAAAAAGTAGTATTTTCAAAACTATTTCCCACCCAATCAAAATACATATCAAAAGAAAGGTATTTAAATGCTCTACCCACAACTGCAAACCAAAAGGTTCTACGAGCTCTCGTTTCGGAAAAATTAGTCAAAAAGTAAAATTACAGAATTTCGACCCAGCCCATCACAAATTATCTTTCGATTGCTTTATCTCCTCAACCAAGCCTCCAAACAAGATGCGGTTTTCACTAAAGTACAGAGCATCGCGCCGCCTTTCAATTGATGTATAAATCTCAAAAATGATTTTTTTTCAGTTTTTCGAGAAAATTGTGTCAAAAAGTAAAATTACAGAATTTCGACCCAGCCCATCACAAATTATCTTTCGATTGCTTTATCTCCTCAACCAAGCCTCCAAACAAGATGCGGTTTTCACTAAAGTACAGAGCATCGCGCCGCCTTTCAATTGATGCATAAATCTCAAAAATGATTTTTTTTCAGTTTTTCGAGAAAATTGTGGGCTAACCCCTTGCCGAAAAAAAGTAGTATTTTCAAAACTATTTCCCACCCAATCAAAATACACATCAAAAGAAAGGTATTTAAATGCTCTACCCACAACTGCAAACCAAAAGGTTCTACGAGCTCTCGTTTCGGAAAAATTAGTCAAAAAGTAAAATTACAGAATTTCGACCCCTCCATCACAAATTATCTTTCGATTGCTTTATCTCCTCAAGCAAGCCTCCAAACAAGATGCGGTTTTCACTAAAGTACAGAGCATCGCGCCGCCTTTCAATTGATGTATAAATCTCAAAAATTATTTTTTTTCAGTTTTTCGAGAAAATTGTGTCAAAAAGTAAAATTACAGAATTTCGACCCAGCCCATCACAAATTATCTTTCGATTGCTTTATCTCCTCAACCAAGCCTCCAAACAAGATGCGGTTTTCACTAAAGTACAGAGCATCGCGCCGCCTTTCAATTGATGCATAAATCTCAAAAATGATTTTTTTTTCAGTTTTTCGAGAAAATTGTGGGCTAACCCCTTGCCGAAAAAAAGTAGTATTTTCAAAACTATTTCCCACCCAATCAAAATACACATCAAAAGAAAGGTATTTAAATGCTCTACCCACAACTGCAAACCAAAAGGTTCTACGAGCTCTCGTTTCGGAAAAATTAGTCACAAAGTAAAATTACAGAATTTCGACCCAGCCCATCACAAATTATCTTTCGATTGCTTTATCTCCTCAACCAAGCCTCCAAACAAGATGCGGTTTTCACTAAAGTACAGAGCATCGCGCCGCCTTTCAATTGATGCATAAATCTCAAAAATGATTTTTTTTCAGTTTTTCGAGAAAATTGTGGGCTAACCCCTTGCCGAAAAAAAGTAGTATTTTCAAAACTATTTCCCATCCAATCAAAATACACATCAAAAGAAAGGTATTTAAATGCTCTACCCACAACTGCAAACCAAAAGGTTCTACGAGCTCTCGTTTCGGAAAAATTAGTCAAAAAGTAAAATTACAGAATTTGGACCCAGCCCATCACAAATTATCTTTCGATTGCTTTATCTCCTCAACCAAGCCTCCAAACAAGATGCGGTTTTCACTAAAGTACAGAGCATCGCGCCGCCTTTCAATTGATGTATAAATCTCAAAAATGATTTTTTTTCAGTTTTTCGAGAAAATTGTGTCAAAAAGTAAAATTACAGAATTTCGACCCAGCCCATCACAAATTATCTTTCGATTGCTTTATCTCCTCAACCAAGCCTCCAAACAAGATGCGGTTTTCACTAAAGTACCGAGCATCGCGCCGCCTTTCAATTGATGCATAAATCTCAAAAATGATTTTTTTTTCAGTTTTTCGAGAAAATTGTGTCAAAAAGTAAAATTACAGAATTTCGACCCAGCCCATCACAAATTATCTTTCGATTGCTTTATCTCCTCACCAAGCCTCCAAACAAGATGCGGTTTTCACTAAAGTACAGAGCATCTCGCCGCCTTTCAATTGATGCATAAATCTCAAAAATGATGTTTTTTTCAGTTTTTCGAGAAATTGTGGGCTAACCCCTTGCCGAAAAAAAGTAGTATTTTCAAAACTATTTCCCACCCAATCAAAATACACATCAAAAGAAAGGTATTTAAATGCTCTACCCACAACTGCAAACCAAAAGGTTCTACGAGCTCTCGTTTCGGAAAAAATTAGTCAAAAGTAAAATTACAGAATTTCGACCCAGCCCATCACAAATTATCTTTCGATTGCTTTATCTCCTCAACCAAGCCTCCAAACAAGATGCGGTTTTCACTAAGTACAGAGCATCGCGCCGCCTTTCAATTGATGTATAAATCTCAAAAATGATTGTTTGTTTCAGTTTTTCGAGAAAATTGTCAAAAAGTAAAATTACAGATTTTGACCCAGCCCATCACAATTATCTTTCGATTGCTTATCTCCTCAACCAACCCTCCCAAACAAGAGGTTACTAGGCAGCGCGCCGCCTTTCAATTGATGCATAAATCTCAAAAATGATTTTTTTTCAGTTTTTCGAGAAATTGTGTCAAAAGTAAATTACAGAATTTCGACCCAGCCCATCACAAATTATCTTTCGATTGCTTTATCTCCTCAACCAAGCCTCCAAACAAGATGCGGTTTTCACTAAAGTACAGAGCATCACGCCGCCTTTCAATTGATGCATAAATCTCAAAAATGATTTTTTTTTTCAGTTTTTCGAGAAAATTGTGTCAAAAAGTAAATTACAGAATTTCGACCCAGCCCATCACAAATTATCTTTCGACTGCTTTATCTCCTCAACCAAGCCTCCAAACAAGATGCGGTTTTCACTAAAGTACAGAGCATCGCGCCGCCTTTCAATTGATGCATAAATCTCAAAAATTATTTTTTTTCAGTTTTTCGAGAAAATTGTGGGCTAACCCTTGCCGAAAAAAAGTAGTATTTCAAAACTATTTCCCACCCAATCAGAATACACATCAAAAGAAAGGTATTTAATGCTCTACCCACAACTGCAAACCAAAAGGTTCTACGAGCTCTCGTTTCGGAAAAATTAGTCAAAAGTAAAATTACAGAATTTCGACCCAGCCCATCACAAATTATCTTTCGATTGCTTTATCTCCTCAACCAAGCCTCCAAACAAGATGCGGTTTTCACTAAAGTACAGAGCATCGCGCCGCCTTTCAATTGATGTATAAATCTCAAAAATGATTTTTTTTCAGTTTTTCGAGAAAATGTGTCAAAAAGTAAAATTACAGAATTTTGAACCCGCCCATCACAAATATCTTTCGATTGCTGTATCTCCTCAACCAAGCCTCCAAACAAGATACGGTTTTCACTAAAGTACAGAGCATCGCGCCGCTTTCAATTGATGCATAAATCTCAAAAATGATTTTTTTTCAGTTTTTCGAGAAATTGTGTCAAAAAGTAAAATTACAGATTTCGACCCAGCCCATCACATTATCTTTCGATGCTTTATCTCCTCAACCAAGCCTCCAAACAAGATGCGGTGTTCACTAAATAATGATTTTCTTCAGTTTTTCGAGAAAATTGTGTCAAAAAGTAAATTACGAATTTCGACCCAGCCCATCACAAATTATCTTTCGATTGCTTTATCTCCTCAACCAAGCCTCCAAACAAGATGCGGTTTTCACTAAAGTACAGAGCATCGCGCCGCCTTTCAATTGATGCATAAATCTCAAAAATGATTTTTTTTCAGTTTTTCGAGAAAAATTGTGTCAAAAAGTAAAATTACAGAATTTCGACCCAGCCCATCACAAATTATCTTTCGATTGCTTTATCTCCTCAACCAA
>CAKKTC010000326.1:0-7500 GCA_920104205.1 Eupeodes latifasciatus
TTGACATTGACATTGACATTGACATTGACATTGACATTGACATTGACATTGACATTGACATTGACATTGACATTGACATTGACATTGACATTGACATTGACATTGACATTGACATTGACATTGACATTGACATTGACATTGACATTGACATTGACATTGACATTGACATTGACATTGACATTGACATTGACATTGACATTGACATTGACATTGACATTGACATTGACATTGACATTGACATTGACATTGACATTGACATTGACATTGACATTGACATTGACATTGACATTGACATTGACATTGACATTGACATTGACATTGACATTGACATTGACATTGACATTGACATTGACATTGACATTGACATTGACATTGACATTGACATTGACATTGACATTGACATTGACATTGACATTGACATTGACATTGACATTGACATTGACATTGACATTGACATTGACATTGACATTGACATTGACATTGACATTGACATTGACATTGACATTGACATTGACATTGACATTGACATTGACATTGACATTGACATTGACATTGACATTGACATTGACATTGACATTGACATTGACATTGACATTGACATTGACATTGACATTGACATTGACATTGACATTGACATTGACATTGACATTGACATTGACATTGACATTGACATTGACATTGACATTGACATTGACATTGACATTGACATTGACATTGACATTGACATTGACATTGACATTGACATTGACATTGAATTGACATTGACATTGACATTGACATTGACATTGACATTGACATTGACATTGACATTGACATTGACATTGACATTGACATTGACATTGACATTGACATTGACATTGACATTGACATTGACATTGACATTGACATTGACATTGACATTGACATTGACATTGACATTGACATTGACATTGACATTGACATTGACATTGACATTGACATTGACATTGACATTGACATTGACATTGACATTGACATTGACATTGACATTGACATTGACATTGACATTGACATTGACATTGACATTGACATTGACATTGACATTGACATTGACATTGACATTGACATTGACATTGACATTGACATTGACATTGACATTGACATTGACATTGACATTGACATTGACATTGACATTGACATTGACATTGACATTGACATTGACATTGACATTGACATTGACATTGACATTGACATTGACATTGACATTGACATTGACATTGACATTGACATTGACATTGACATTGACATTGACATTGACATTGACATTGACATTGACATTGACATTGACATTGACATTGACATTGACATTGACATTGACATTGACATTGACATTGACATTGACATTGACATTGACATTGACATTGACATTGACATTGACATTGACATTGACATTGACATTGACATTGACATTGACATTGACATTGACATTGACATTGACATTGACATTGACATTGACATTGACATTGACATTGACATTGACATTGACATTGACATTGACATTGACATTGACATTGACATTGACATTGACATTGACATTGACATTGACATTGACATTGACATTGACATTGACATTGACATTGACATTGACATTGACATTGACATTGACATTGACATTGACATTGACATTGACATTGACATTGACATTGACATTGACATTGACATTGACATTGACATTGACATTGACATTGACATTGACATTGACATTGACATTGACATTGACATTGACATTGACATTGACATTGACATTGACATTGACATTGACATTGACATTGACATTGACATTGACATTGACATTGACATTGACATTGACATTGACATTGACATTGACATTGACATTGACATTGACATTGACATTGACATTGACATTGACATTGACATTGACATTGACATTGACATTGACATTGACATGGACATTGACATTGACATTGACATTGACATTGACATTGACATTGACATTGACATTGACATTGACATTGACATTGACATTGACATTGACATTGACATTGACATTGACATTGACATTGACATTGACATTGACATTGACATTGACATTGACATTGACATTGACATTGACATTGACATTGACATTGACATTGACATTGACATTGACATTGACATTGACATTGACATTGACATTGACATTGACATTGACATTGACATTGACATTGACATTGACATTGACATTGACATTGACATTGACATTGACATTGACATTGACATTGACATTGACATTGACATTGACATTGACATTGACATTGACATTGACATTGACATTGACATTGACATTGACATTGACATTGACATTGACATTGACATTGACATTGACATTGACATTGACATTGACATTGACATTGACATTGACATTGACATTGACATTGACATTGACATTGACATTGACATTGACATTGACATTGACATTGACATTGACATTGACATTGACATTGACATTGACATTGACATTGACATTGACATTGACATTGACATTGACATTGACATTGACATTGACATTGACATTGACATTGACATTGACATTGACATTGACATTGACATTGACATTGACATTGACATTGACATTGACATTGACATTGACATTGACATTGACATTGACATTGACATTGACATTGACATTGACATTGACATTGACATTGACATTGACATTGACATTGACATTGACATTGACATTGACATTGACATTGACATTGACATTGACATTGACATTGACATTGACATTGACATTGACATTGACATTGACATTGACATTGACATTGACATTGACATTGACATTGACATTGACATTGACATTGACATTGACATTGACATTGACATTGACATTGACATTGACATTGACATTGACATTGACATTGACATTGACATTGACATTGACATTGACATTGAACATTGACATTGACATTGACATTGACATTGACATTGACATTGACATTGACATTGACATTGACATTGACATTGACATTGACATTGACATTGACATTGACATTGACATTGACATTGACATTGACATTGACATTGACATTGACATTGACATTGACATTGACATTGACATTGACATTGACATTGACATTGACATTGACATTGACATTGACATTGACATTGACATTGACATTGACATTGACATTGACATTGACATTGACATTGACATTGACATTGACATTGACATTGACATTGACATTGACATTGACATTGACATTGACATTGACATTGACATTGACATTGACATTGACATTGACATTGACATTGACATTGACATTGACATTGACATTGACATTGACATTGACATTGACATTGACATTGACATTGACATTGACATTGACATTGACATTGACATTGACATTGACATTGACATTGACATTGACATTGACATTGACATTGACATTGACATTGACATTGACATTGACATTGACATTGACATTGACATTGACATTGACATTGACATTGACATTGACATTGACATTGACATTGACATTGACATTGACATTGACATTGACATTGACATTGACATTGACATTGACATTGACATTGACATTGACATTGACATTGACATTGACATTGACATTGACATTGACATTGACATTGACATTGACATTGACATTGACATTGACATTGACATTGACATTGACATTGACATTGACATTGACATTGACATTGACATTGACATTGACATTGACATTGACATTGACATTGACATTGACATTGACATTGACATTGACATTGACATTGACATTGACATTGACATTGACATTGACATTGACATTGACATTGACATTGACATTGACATTGACATTGACATTGACATTGACATTGACATTGACATTGACATTGACATTGACATTGACATTGACATTGACATTGACATTGACATTGACATTGACATTGACATTGACATTGACATTGACATTGACATTGACATTGACATTGACATTGACATTGACATTGACATTGACATTGACATTGACATTGACATTGACATTGACATTGACATTGACATTGACATTGACATTGACATTGACATTGACATTGACATTGACATTGACATTGACATTGACATTGACATTGACATTGACATTGACATTGACATTGACATTGACATTGACATTGACATTGACATTGACATTGACATTGACATTGACATTGACATTGACATTGACATTGACATTGACATTGACATTGACATTGACATTGACATTGACATTGACATTGACATTGACATTGACATTGACATTGACATTGACATTGACATTGACATTGACATTGACATTGACATTGACATTGACATTGACATTGACATTGACATTGACATTGACATTGACATTGACATTGACATTGACATTGACATTGACATTGACATTGACATTGACATTGACATTGACATTGACATTGACATTGACATTGACATTGACATTGACATTGACATTGACATTGACATTGACATTGACATTGACATTGACATTGACATTGACATTGACATTGACATTGACATTGACATTGACATTGACATTGACATTGACATTGACATTGACATTGACATTGACATTGACATTGACATTGACATTGACATTGACATTGACATTGACATTGACATTGACATTGACATTGACATTGACATTGACATTGACATTGACATTGACATTGACATTGACATTGACATTGACATTGACATTGACATTGACATTGACATTGACATTGACATTGACATTGACATTGACATTGACATTGACATTGACATTGACATTGACATTGACATTGACATTGACATTGACATTGACATTGACATTGACATTGACATTGACATTGACATTGACATTGACATTGACATTGACATTGACATTGACATTGACATTGACATTGACATTGACATTGACATTGACATTGACATTGACATTGACATTGACATTGACATTGACATTGACATTGACATTGACATTGACATTGACATTGACATTGACATTGACATTGACATTGACATTGACATTGACATTGACATTGACATTGACATTGACATTGACATTGACATTGACATTGACATTGACATTGACATTGACATTGACATTGACATTGACATTGACATTGACATTGACATTGACATTGACATTGACATTGACATTGACATTGACATTGACATTGACATTGACATTGACATTGACATTGACATTGACATTGACATTGACATTGACATTGACATTGACATTGACATTGACATTGACATTGACATTGACATTGACATTGACATTGACATTGACATTGACATTGACATTGACATTGACATTGACATTGACATTGACATTGACATTGACATTGACATTGACATTGACATTGACATTGACATTGACATTGACATTGACATTGACATTGACATTGACATTGACATTGACATTGACATTGACATTGACATTGACATTGACATTGACATTGACATTGACATTGACATTGACATTGACATTGACATTGACATTGACATTGACATTGACATTGACATTGACATTGACATTGACATTGACATTGACATTGACATTGACATTGACATTGACATTGACATTGACATTGACATTGACATTGACATTGACATTGACATTGACATTGACATTGACATTGACATTGACATTGACATTGACATTGACATTGACATTGACATTGACATTGACATTGACATTGACATTGACATTGACATTGACATTGACATTGACATTGACATTGACATTGACATTGACATTGACATTGACATTGACATTGACATTGACATTGACATTGACATTGACATTGACATTGACATTGACATTGACATTGACATTGACATTGACATTGACATTGACATTGACATTGACATTGACATTGACATTGACATTGACATTGACATTGACATTGACATTGACATTGACATTGACATTGACATTGACATTGACATTGACATTGACATTGACATTGACATTGACATTGACATTGACATTGACATTGACATTGACATTGACATTGACATTGACATTGACATTGACATTGACATTGACATTGACATTGACATTGACATTGACATTGACATTGACATTGACATTGACATTGACATTGACATTGACATTGACATTGACATTGACATTGACATTGACATTGACATTGACATTGACATTGACATTGACATTGACATTGACATTGACATTGACATTGACATTGACATTGACATTGACATTGACATTGACATTGACATTGACATTGACATTGACATTGACATTGACATTGACATTGACATTGACATTGACATTGACATTGACATTGACATTGACATTGACATTGACATTGACATTGACATTGACATTGACATTGACATTGACATTGACATTGACATTGACATTGACATTGACATTGACATTGACATTGACATTGACATTGACATTGACATTGACATTGACATTGACATTGACATTGACATTGACATTGACATTGACATTGACATTGACATTGACATTGACATTGACATTGACATTGACATTGACATTGACATTGACATTGACATTGACATTGACATTGACATTGACATTGACATTGACATTGACATTGACATTGACATTGACATTGACATTGACATTGACATTGACATTGACATTGACATTGACATTGACATTGACATTGACATTGACATTGACATTGACATTGACATTGACATTGACATTGACATTGACATTGACATTGACATTGACATTGACATTGACATTGACATTGACATTGACATTGACATTGACATTGACATTGACATTGACATTGACATTGACATTGACATTGACATTGACATTGACATTGACATTGACATTGACATTGACATTGACATTGACATTGACATTGACATTGACATTGACATTGACATTGACATTGACATTGACATTGACATTGACATTGACATTGACATTGACATTGACATTGACATTGACATTGACATTGACATTGACATTGACATTGACATTGACATTGACATTGACATTGACATTGACATTGACATTGACATTGACATTGACATTGACATTGACATTGACATTGACATTGACATTGACATTGACATTGACATTGACATTGACATTGACATTGACATTGACATTGACATTGACATTGACATTGACATTGACATTGACATTGACATTGACATTGACATTGACATTGACATTGACATTGACATTGACATTGACATTGACATTGACATTGACATTGACATTGACATTGACATTGACATTGACATTGACATTGACATTGACATTGACATTGACATTGACATTGACATTGACATTGACATTGACATTGACATTGACATTGACATTGACATTGACATTGACATTGACATTGACATTGACATTGACATTGACATTGACATTGACATTGACATTGACATTGACATTGACATTGACATTGACATTGACATTGACATTGACATTGACATTGACATTGACATTGACATTGACATTGACATTGACATTGACATTGACATTGACA
>CAKKTC010000326.1:12500-28911 GCA_920104205.1 Eupeodes latifasciatus
GATTATCCGGAATTATTGTGTTATCCGCAGCCCACTTAGCCAGAGCCCTATTGATTACCTTCTCGAATACCTTGCTGATGCTTGGAAGAAGACTTATTGAACGCAGATTTGAAGGATTGGAGTTGTCCTTTCCCTTTTTCGGGAGAGGATGCACCACAGCTGTCTTCCAACGCACTGGATAATATGCATTATTCAGCGCGTTGTTGAACAGTGTAGCATAAATGTCTATAGCTTCAATCGGTGAATGTCTTAGAACAATGTTGGGTATACCATCGACACCTGCTGACTTTTTGTTCTTTATTGAATCGAGGATGAGCTGGAGCTCTACCTTCGTGATGAGCAAGGGATTTGAACCCGTTCTTTCGGCGATTATAGCGTTTGCTAAGAAATCGTCATCAAACCGGGTGAAACCACAGTTCTTGGATCGCCAATGAGAAATATCATTCCTTAGGTATAAGTGGTGAAGTAAGGCTCTGTTCTCCAGGTCGTGGTTCGGGCGAGTGCAAGCATTCACCTTATACACTTGCTGGAAAGCAGCACCAATTGTCTCCACTTTCTCCTGCGGATCCTCAATCACAAAGAAGTCATCGTCCAAGACGGCTTCCTCTGGATTAATTTGCGCTGTCAGAAGTACGTCTCTGTTCTCTGTCGTTCTCTGGAGCTTAAGACACGGAAGGTCGTTTTGATTATTTTTCCGGAAAATCTTATTAATTTGCGGGAACATACTCGGGTCGCTAGAGTTAACGGCCCGAATTTTCTTGTCCCAGTACAAATTAACAGACAATCTGTAATTTTCTTTAATCAAAGTGTTTACGTTTTTAATTGACGACTTCAGTGTCCTAATCTCCAGGTCGTGGGGGTCTGTAAATCGTCTGTATAAGTTTTTAAGTCTTGTCAGTAGTCCGCTTTTTTGTCTGTGAAGTGCGTCTATAGTCGCGTTACTGTAGACGTTAGTTTGGTCGCGTTCTTTGTACTTCGGTATTGTCCGTTTAATTGTTCGTTTTATTACATCGTCCATCTGTTCAAGGTGTTTGTCGATTTCTGTGTTTGTCAAATTTCTGTTGTTTGGTGGGGATATGACCCCCGAATGGAGTTCTCTTGAAAGAGCTTGGGTGAAACGTGGCCAGCGCATCTTACTATAATTGTAAGAATGCGTTGGGACGAATTCATCCAGCTCCACAAGCTCGTTCGGGATTTCTATTAAGGCAGCCAAGCCGCAATGGTCACTGTCGTACTCAATTGTCTGTAGACAATTTCGCGGGTGGTTACCCACTTTGTCAGTCTTGTATCGTACAGCAAAAGGTCCAGAAAGGAGTCGCTCCTTGGAAATGATGGCCTTTCAGTGGCCAGCAGGTCGATACCTCACTCAACACTGCAAAGATTCATCAAATTAAAGAGATGATTACCTCTTGGGTTACTTATTTTATTTCCCCAATCTCCGTGTTTGGCGTTCAAATCTCCGGCCAATATAAAAAAGTTCTCTTCCAAGCCCAGTTGGAGTACTCTAAAAAGAATCTCGAGCTCTGTGATGAAGTTAGTTGGCTGCGGAGCATCAGTCGCGTAAGCCGCAATCAAATATAAGTGCTTACCTCTAGTGAGGGACACACGTACGACGCAAACTTCTAACGTCTGAAGCTTTCGCAAATCATTATTGTACATAACTTTATGATTAATGCCTTTACGTATGAAGATTGCAACACCGCCTCCTTGATTAGAACCGGGTCGATCTCTTCTTACGATATTGTAATTATTGTGAGTCAATTTGTGTTTCTGGTTTAGCTTAGTTTCGCTAGCCATAAACACATCAGGACTGTGTTCTTTCAACAACTGGAACAAATTGGCTCTACGTTCGATCCTAATCAATGAATTTACATTCAAACCTAGGATCCTAAGGCGCGACTTCGGCAGCGCGCCCTTAACCATGAATTTGCGCTCGGCCAGGCAACAAAGAGTAGAGGTAATCTACTCTTTCGCCTTGCTCCTTGATCTGACTTTGCAGTCCTGTCAACTGGCCTTGAATGCTCAGCAACAAGGATACAATGTCTGGCTGCCCCGCCGACACCTGAGGCACTTGGGCCTGTGGGGCGACCGGTGGTGGAACCTGTCTCGTGTTTACCCTTCCTTTCGCATAGTTGGCGTAAGAAACTTGGGGATTAACGATAGAAGATTTTGTTGTTGGAGCTTGTCTTACGGGTTGACTTTCAGCTTTTTGTCTGGCCTGTTTTTCCCGTATCGCTTGGACCTTAGGACAACCCCGATAATTAGCAGGGTGCCCCTCGTTCCCGCAGATGACACACTTGAGCTGGGCCATGTCTTCGACCCGCTCAGTCCCTAACCTGCATTCACCCCTATTGTGGGTTTCGGCGCATTTCACACAGCGCAACTGCATTTCGCAGTTGGCTGCAGCGTGACCGAACCTTTGGCAGCGCATGCACTGCAGCATGTCGTCATGCCTCTTTAATTTTTCCCAGTGTATGACCTGGTAGTCTAGGACAGTAATATTCCTCAGACTCTCCAGTCTACTTTGGGGCGACAGTGAAACTAAGAAGATTGGCAGTTTATGCCCCTCCCGTCTGGACTTGACCGTGGAAAATGGCTTGACCCCGACGAATTCGAGATCATCGCTGGCCTTCTGACGGAGCTCAGCTAGGAGCTCTTCGGTTTCCGTGTAGGAACTGATTCCCTTTAACAGGACCGTTTTCGCTTTTTCACTCTTAGGAGTGAAGCTGAAGAATTCAGCAGTGGCTTCTCTAAGGCAATCTTTAACTAATTTGTATTCGGCCAATGTGAAGCATTGAACCGAATACCTCATTTGTTTTTCGTTAATAATTTTAATAGAAAAATTGTTATTAGAGGCCGACTTACATACCTGTTTTATGTCTGCAAGGTCGACCTTATAGGTCCGAATTGGTGGCACTTTCTCGGACTTTGTCCGTGGTTGCTGCTGGTGTTGCTGTCTCGCTGCTGCTGATGTTGTTGCTGCTGATGGTGCTGCTGCAGGTGCTGCTGATGGTGCTGGTGCTGCTGATGGTGCTGGTGCTGCTGATGTTGATGCTGCTGCTTGTACTGCTTCTGGTGCTGCTACAGGAGCAGCAGGTACTGCAGCTAATACTGCAGCCGGAATTGGAACTGCGGAGCGCTTTGGAACAGCGGCCGCTGCCGATTTTGGGGCCCCCGATGTACTGGGGCCTGATTGTGCCGCACCTGAGTTTTGTTTGGGCTGCTGTTTTTGTTTTTGTTGTGGCACCCTTTGTGGTTTGGGTGCTGCCGACTGCTTTTGTATAGCTGCTTTTTCTTGCTGCTGCTGCTGTTCTTGTTGTTGTTGCTGCTGTTGCTCTCTTCGTTTTACCTCTTCGAGCTTCTGCCGTATCTCAGCCTCTTTTTGCCGGTTCGCCTCCTGTTTCTTCTTTAACACTTGGAGGTAAGGTTCCATCTTCTTCTTGATGTTCTCGATCTCATCATATAGATCGTTCACTATTGACTGGGCCTTTTCTACCTCGCCCTCTTCTTCTTCATCCGAGGACGACTCTGTCGACAGTCCAGCAATCCCCTTGCTGTCCCCGGACCTGTATCGTACCTCACCATCTTCTGACATATATTCGATGTCGTCATCGGATGGTGAGGAAATTAATTTTTGAGCAATTTTTTTTGCTGCCGTGGTCTTAGCTGACCGCAACTCGCTTCCCCCAGCCGGCAGCTTAGCTGAGGTACCCGTCGCACTCCTCTTTACCATGTTTGGTGTCGCTTTTATGGACCGCCTTCTTTTTTGCTGTACCTCCAGAACTACACCAGATGGTACGATGTTTTCGACCGTTTCGACCGGTGGCACAACCTGTACCACATCGGATGATTTTGCTGTTGTTGCCGTTGCTGACTTCATAGATTTTGCCGTTGCTGCTGGCTTGGTAACAATTGCCTCTGCTGCTGGCTTCGTGAATATAGCCTTTGTAGGCTTTGTTGTTGTTGAGACACCTTTCGATGTCCCCGCCTCCTTACTCTCACTCATCTGCTTGTTTTCCCAATCAATGAAGTCTTCCACTTCACGATTGTGAAAAAAAGCAGCCAAATGTTTTATGCCTGGCTGGGATTCGAACTCCCACACCTTGCCTTGACGGTCTGCCACCTCTTCCACTGAGCTATCAGCTATGTTGAAAATAGCTAAACAAACTAGTTGCTTATAGAACACTCTTATTTATTTGGAAATTTGAATACACTGCGAAAGCCGACAATAACTACCACTCACTTCCACAGTTAAAGATCAACTGACATTGACATTGACATTGACATTGACATTGACATTGACATTGACATTGACATTGACATTGACATTGACATTGACATTGACATTGACATTGACATTGACATTGACATTGACATTGACATTGACATTGACATTGACATTGACATTGACATTGACATTGACATTGACATTGACATTGACATTGACATTGACATTGACATTGACATTGACATTGACATTGACATTGACATTGACATTGACATTGACATTGACATTGACATTGACATTGACATTGACATTGACATTGACATTGACATTGACATTGACATTGACATTGACATTGACATTGACATTGACATTGACATTGACATTGACATTGACATTGACATTGACATTGACATTGACATTGACATTGACATTGACATTGACATTGACATTGACATTGACATTGACATTGACATTGACATTGACATTGACATTGACATTGACATTGACATTGACATTGACATTGACATTGACATTGACATTGACATTGACATTGACATTGACATTGACATTGACATTGACATTGACATTGACATTGACATTGACATTGACATTGACATTGACATTGACATTGACATTGACATTGACATTGACATTGACATTGACATTGACATTGACATTGACATTGACATTGACATTGACATTGACATTGACATTGACATTGACATTGACATTGACATTGACATTGACATTGACATTGACATTGACATTGACATTGACATTGACATTGACATTGACATTGACATTGACATTGACATTGACATTGACATTGACATTGACATTGACATTGACATTGACATTGACATTGACATTGACATTGACATTGACATTGACATTGACATTGACATTGACATTGACATTGACATTGACATTGACATTGACATTGACATTGACATTGACATTGACATTGACATTGACATTGACATTGACATTGACATTGACATTGACATTGACATTGACATTGACATTGACATTGACATTGACATTGACATTGACATTGACATTGACATTGACATTGACATTGACATTGACATTGACATTGACATTGACATTGACATTGACATTGACATTGACATTGACATTGACATTGACATTGACATTGACATTGACATTGACATTGACATTGACATTGACATTGACATTGACATTGACATTGACATTGACATTGACATTGACATTGACATTGACATTGACATTGACATTGACATTGACATTGACATTGACATTGACATTGACATTGACATTGACATTGACATTGACATTGACATTGACATTGACATTGACATTGACATTGACATTGACATTGACATTGACATTGACATTGACATTGACATTGACATTGACATTGACATTGACATTGACATTGACATTGACATTGACATTGACATTGACATTGACATTGACATTGACATTGACATTGACATTGACATTGACATTGACATTGACATTGACATTGACATTGACATTGACATTGACATTGACATTGACATTGACATTGACATTGACATTGACATTGACATTGACATTGACATTGACATTGACATTGACATTGACATTGACATTGACATTGACATTGACATTGACATTGACATTGACATTGACATTGACATTGACATTGACATTGACATTGACATTGACATTGACATTGACATTGACATTGACATTGACATTGACATTGACATTGACATTGACATTGACATTGACATTGACATTGACATTGACATTGACATTGACATTGACATTGACATTGACATTGACATTGACATTGACATTGACATTGACATTGACATTGACATTGACATTGACATTGACATTGACATTGACATTGACATTGACATTGACATTGACATTGACATTGACATTGACATTGACATTGACATTGACATTGACATTGACATTGACATTGACATTGACATTGACATTGACATTGACATTGACATTGACATTGACATTGACATTGACATTGACATTGACATTGACATTGACATTGACATTGACATTGACATTGACATTGACATTGACATTGACATTGACATTGACATTGACATTGACATTGACATTGACATTGACATTGACATTGACATTGACATTGACATTGACATTGACATTGACATTGACATTGACATTGACATTGACATTGACATTGACATTGACATTGACATTGACATTGACATTGACATTGACATTGACATTGACATTGACATTGACATTGACATTGACATTGACATTGACATTGACATTGACATTGACATTGACATTGACATTGACATTGACATTGACATTGACATTGACATTGACATTGACATTGACATTGACATTGACATTGACATTGACATTGACATTGACATTGACATTGACATTGACATTGACATTGACATTGACATTGACATTGACATTGACATTGACATTGACATTGACATTGACATTGACATTGACATTGACATTGACATTGACATTGACATTGACATTGACATTGACATTGACATTGACATTGACATTGACATTGACATTGACATTGACATTGACATTGACATTGACATTGACATTGACATTGACATTGACATTGACATTGACATTGACATTGACATTGACATTGACATTGACATTGACATTGACATTGACATTGACATTGACATTGACATTGACATTGACATTGACATTGACATTGACATTGACATTGACATTGACATTGACATTGACATTGACATTGACATTGACATTGACATTGACATTGACATTGACATTGACATTGACATTGACATTGACATTGACATTGACATTGACATTGACATTGACATTGACATTGACATTGACATTGACATTGACATTGACATTGACATTGACATTGACATTGACATTGACATTGACATTGACATTGACATTGACATTGACATTGACATTGACATTGACATTGACATTGACATTGACATTGACATTGACATTGACATTGACATTGACATTGACATTGACATTGACATTGACATTGACATTGACATTGACATTGACATTGACATTGACATTGACATTGACATTGACATTGACATTGACATTGACATTGACATTGACATTGACATTGACATTGACATTGACATTGACATTGACATTGACATTGACATTGACATTGACATTGACATTGACATTGACATTGACATTGACATTGACATTGACATTGACATTGACATTGACATTGACATTGACATTGACATTGACATTGACATTGACATTGACATTGACATTGACATTGACATTGACATTGACATTGACATTGACATTGACATTGACATTGACATTGACATTGACATTGACATTGACATTGACATTGACATTGACATTGACATTGACATTGACATTGACATTGACATTGACATTGACATTGACATTGACATTGACATTGACATTGACATTGACATTGACATTGACATTGACATTGACATTGACATTGACATTGACATTGACATTGACATTGACATTGACATTGACATTGACATTGACATTGACATTGACATTGACATTGACATTGACATTGACATTGACATTGACATTGACATTGACATTGACATTGACATTGACATTGACATTGACATTGACATTGACATTGACATTGACATTGACATTGACATTGACATTGACATTGACATTGACATTGACATTGACATTGACATTGACATTGACATTGACATTGACATTGACATTGACATTGACATTGACATTGACATTGACATTGACATTGACATTGACATTGACATTGACATTGACATTGACATTGACATTGACATTGACATTGACATTGACATTGACATTGACATTGACATTGACATTGACATTGACATTGACATTGACATTGACATTGACATTGACATTGACATTGACATTGACATTGACATTGACATTGACATTGACATTGACATTGACATTGACATTGACATTGACATTGACATTGACATTGACATTGACATTGACATTGACATTGACATTGACATTGACATTGACATTGACATTGACATTGACATTGACATTGACATTGACATTGACATTGACATTGACATTGACATTGACATTGACATTGACATTGACATTGACATTGACATTGACATTGACATTGACATTGACATTGACATTGACATTGACATTGACATTGACATTGACATTGACATTGACATTGACATTGACATTGACATTGACATTGACATTGACATTGACATTGACATTGACATTGACATTGACATTGACATTGACATTGACATTGACATTGACATTGACATTGACATTGACATTGACATTGACATTGACATTGACATTGACATTGACATTGACATTGACATTGACATTGACATTGACATTGACATTGACATTGACATTGACATTGACATTGACATTGACATTGACATTGACATTGACATTGACATTGACATTGACATTGACATTGACATTGACATTGACATTGACATTGACATTGACATTGACATTGACATTGACATTGACATTGACATTGACATTGACATTGACATTGACATTGACATTGACATTGACATTGACATTGACATTGACATTGACATTGACATTGACATTGACATTGACATTGACATTGACATTGACATTGACATTGACATTGACATTGACATTGACATTGACATTGACATTGACATTGACATTGACATTGACATTGACATTGACATTGACATTGACATTGACATTGACATTGACATTGACATTGACATTGACATTGACATTGACATTGACATTGACATTGACATTGACATTGACATTGACATTGACATTGACATTGACATTGACATTGACATTGACATTGACATTGACATTGACATTGACATTGACATTGACATTGACATTGACATTGACATTGACATTGACATTGACATTGACATTGACATTGACATTGACATTGACATTGACATTGACATTGACATTGACATTGACATTGACATTGACATTGACATTGACATTGACATTGACATTGACATTGACATTGACATTGACATTGACATTGACATTGACATTGACATTGACATTGACATTGACATTGACATTGACATTGACATTGACATTGACATTGACATTGACATTGACATTGACATTGACATTGACATTGACATTGACATTGACATTGACATTGACATTGACATTGACATTGACATTGACATTGACATTGACATTGACATTGACATTGACATTGACATTGACATTGACATTGACATTGACATTGACATTGACATTGACATTGACATTGACATTGACATTGACATTGACATTGACATTGACATTGACATTGACATTGACATTGACATTGACATTGACATTGACATTGACATTGACATTGACATTGACATTGACATTGACATTGACATTGACATTGACATTGACATTGACATTGACATTGACATTGACATTGACATTGACATTGACATTGACATTGACATTGACATTGACATTGACATTGACATTGACATTGACATTGACATTGACATTGACATTGACATTGACATTGACATTGACATTGACATTGACATTGACATTGACATTGACATTGACATTGACATTGACATTGACATTGACATTGACATTGACATTGACATTGACATTGACATTGACATTGACATTGACATTGACATTGACATTGACATTGACATTGACATTGACATTGACATTGACATTGACATTGACATTGACATTGACATTGACATTGACATTGACATTGACATTGACATTGACATTGACATTGACATTGACATTGACATTGACATTGACATTGACATTGACATTGACATTGACATTGACATTGACATTGACATTGACATTGACATTGACATTGACATTGACATTGACATTGACATTGACATTGACATTGACATTGACATTGACATTGACATTGACATTGACATTGACATTGACATTGACATTGACATTGACATTGACATTGACATTGACATTGACATTGACATTGACATTGACATTGACATTGACATTGACATTGACATTGACATTGACATTGACATTGACATTGACATTGACATTGACATTGACATTGACATTGACATTGACATTGACATTGACATTGACATTGACATTGACATTGACATTGACATTGACATTGACATTGACATTGACATTGACATTGACATTGACATTGACATTGACATTGACATTGACATTGACATTGACATTGACATTGACATTGACATTGACATTGACATTGACATTGACATTGACATTGACATTGACATTGACATTGACATTGACATTGACATTGACATTGACATTGACATTGACATTGACATTGACATTGACATTGACATTGACATTGACATTGACATTGACATTGACATTGACATTGACATTGACATTGACATTGACATTGACATTGACATTGACATTGACATTGACATTGACATTGACATTGACATTGACATTGACATTGACATTGACATTGACATTGACATTGACATTGACATTGACATTGACATTGACATTGACATTGACATTGACATTGACATTGACATTGACATTGACATTGACATTGACATTGACATTGACATTGACATTGACATTGACATTGACATTGACATTGACATTGACATTGACATTGACATTGACATTGACATTGACATTGACATTGACATTGACATTGACATTGACATTGACATTGACATTGACATTGACATTGACATTGACATTGACATTGACATTGACATTGACATTGACATTGACATTGACATTGACATTGACATTGACATTGACATTGACATTGACATTGACATTGACATTGACATTGACATTGACATTGACATTGACATTGACATTGACATTGACATTGACATTGACATTGACATTGACATTGACATTGACATTGACATTGACATTGACATTGACATTGACATTGACATTGACATTGACATTGACATTGACATTGACATTGACATTGACATTGACATTGACATTGACATTGACATTGACATTGACATTGACATTGACATTGACATTGACATTGACATTGACATTGACATTGACATTGACATTGACATTGACATTGACATTGACATTGACATTGACATTGACATTGACATTGACATTGACATTGACATTGACATTGACATTGACATTGACATTGACATTGACATTGACATTGACATTGACATTGACATTGACATTGACATTGACATTGACATTGACATTGACATTGACATTGACATTGACATTGACATTGACATTGACATTGACATTGACATTGACATTGACATTGACATTGACATTGACATTGACATTGACATTGACATTGACATTGACATTGACATTGACATTGACATTGACATTGACATTGACATTGACATTGACATTGACATTGACATTGACATTGACATTGACATTGACATTGACATTGACATTGACATTGACATTGACATTGACATTGACATTGACATTGACATTGACATTGACATTGACATTGACATTGACATTGACATTGACATTGACATTGACATTGACATTGACATTGACATTGACATTGACATTGACATTGACATTGACATTGACATTGACATTGACATTGACATTGACATTGACATTGACATTGACATTGACATTGACATTGACATTGACATTGACATTGACATTGACATTGACATTGACATTGACATTGACATTGACATTGACATTGACATTGACATTGACATTGACATTGACATTGACATTGACATTGACATTGACATTGACATTGACATTGACATTGACATTGACATTGACATTGACATTGACATTGACATTGACATTGACATTGACATTGACATTGACATTGACATTGACATTGACATTGACATTGACATTGACATTGACATTGACATTGACATTGACATTGACATTGACATTGACATTGACATTGACATTGACATTGACATTGACATTGACATTGACATTGACATTGACATTGACATTGACATTGACATTGACATTGACATTGACATTGACATTGACATTGACATTGACATTGACATTGACATTGACATTGACATTGACATTGACATTGACATTGACATTGACATTGACATTGACATTGACATTGACATTGACATTGACATTGACATTGACATTGACATTGACATTGACATTGACATTGACATTGACATTGACATTGACATTGACATTGACATTGACATTGACATTGACATTGACATTGACATTGACATTGACATTGACATTGACATTGACATTGACATTGACATTGACATTGACATTGACATTGACATTGACATTGACATTGACATTGACATTGACATTGACATTGACATTGACATTGACATTGACATTGACATTGACATTGACATTGACATTGACATTGACATTGACATTGACATTGCCATAGTTTCCTTGATTTCGAAACCTTTTCACGTGTTAGCCCTTTGATGGTTAAATGGTGAAACAACGTATAGAAACCATTTTGTTTTGTTTTTTTTTTACTTTATTTTGTTCATACGAGAAAATTTAATGACTTACCTCAAATAAAAAAAGCTTAACTTAAGTTAATTCTTTATGTTTTATATTGTTTACTCTGTTAGTATAAATATGTTAAATTATGTTTTATCATTGAAACTAAATTTTAACCTCTAAATAAATATGTTCACTATGGGGAAAGTGTTCTTACTTGCTGTGGTTGTCCTGGAATCTGTTGTTCATCTTGCTCAATTTGGGTTTGTGCCATGCCTCGCCTGGAGTTCGTATTACATACAAGAGGACCTTTTCTAGCTGCTGGTGTTCGAACAATATCTGTGAACAAAATCCGTTTTTAACCTTTTCTAACAAAATTTTCATTTTATTTTTTGACCAAAATTCATCTTGAATAAAGAAATGACTTGCAAGCGACTGAAGTGATTTTCCAGCTCTCCAAACCATTTAGAAATCGTACGGAACGATACAAAAATATTACAACCACGACAAGACGTTAAGGAATTTAAAAGAAAATAAATTTGGAATCGTTTTTTTGAGCTAAGCAAAAAAAAACTGTAAGAAGAAATAATTAAACCATTATAAAGTGAAAGAAGAGCAACACAAAAAAAGACTAACATTTCACAACATTTTGCAAAAATAGAAAAACGTAGAAAAAATTAAGTTTTTATCTTTGTCAGATATTTTGTTCAATTAATCGAAAAATATGTTCAGTGGAGATGCCTTTGAGTGGCAGAAAAAGTTAAGATTCCAGAAAACATCCTCCTCATTTTCCCACAATCGCCGAAGACACCAATTTCAACCACTAATCTATGGCGTAATAAATCGCTACTCGATGTTTTAACAAAAAATATAAGTAAATCCATCAAGAAAGTCGAAGAAGAAGAAGCATAGCACCACTTGAAAGTGATTTTAATTACAAAATAAAGTGCACGACTGGGTCGCACGAACTTTCTCATGTCTTCAAGGAATCGACTTAAAAATATTTCTTGTATTTTAAGATTTAAAAATGTACGTGCAAAAAAAGTTTGTTTTCAAAAGCTTTAATGTCGTTTAATTTTTCAAAAAACCCTTAATTTTTTAAAATTGTATTTGAAAATCGTAAGAGCGTTTTTTTTTTATTGAGTTTAAAAATATTTATCGTAAGCAGGTATTTAAAACTTGCAGCATTTCAATTTTATACCAAAATTATGACCCGTTTTCGAGATATCAGATTTCGAAAAAAAAAAGATTAATCTTTTATTAAAAATCACGACATTTTTGATCATCAAATATAATTGAGACTGTAAAGAGCTTGTGCAGACAAATTATTGAAATCAATTCATTCGTTCTCTAGAAAACTTAAAAACAAAAAAAAAAAACATTTTTAAAAAAATCTATCAGTTTATTTTTGAGAAAATTTTGACCAAAAAATTTGTATGGGGAATACTGTTATTTTTAGGCTTTAAAAAAAAACGCTTTTTTCGTCTTCTCAAAACTTGCCATAAGAAGCTGTACATAAGCTGCAAGTAAAAAGCTGTTGAACAAATATTTAACAATCGGTAAATCTCAATATATAATACCATTCTTGCCTCAATCAATGCGAAAGACACTGCAACAACATCGATGCTCTAAGCGACCTATTGTCAGTAGTACAATCGCGGGCGTGTGTGAAAGATAAAAACCACTTTCAAAAACAAGTTGACGCTTTAGCCAGACTAGCACATCTACAGATTTACTTTTACTTTCCATTCAATTGCGGCACCAATACGTCTGCACATCTTCCACCTGTTTCAAAACTATGAAACCGTGCCATATTTATTAAATTTCCTTAATTTATATAACAAAACAATTATTGCTACTGCACTTATTTTTAAACTAACAAAAGATCTGTATCTTTTGCTGATATTGGTTGATTATAAATAATATAATTACTTTTATTACTATTTTCATAATTACCATTATTTTCGTCATTATTATTGTTCTTATTATTGTTATTATTATCATTATTATTATTATTATTATTATTATTATTATTATTATTATTATTATTATTATTATTATTATTATTATTATTATTATTATTATTATTATTATTATTATTATTATTATTATTATTATTATTATTATTATTATTATTATTATTATTATTATTATTATTATTATTATTATTATTATTATTATTATTGTTATTATTATTATTATTGTTATTATTATTATTATTATTATTATTATTATTATTATTATTATTATTATTATTATTATTATTATTATTATTATTATTATTATTATTATTATTATTATTATTATTATTATTATTATTATTATTATTATTATTATTATTATTATTATTATTATTATTATTATTATTATTATTATTATTATTATTATTATTATTATTATTATTATTATTATTATTATTATTATTATTATTATTATTATTATTATTATTATTATTATTATTATTATTATTATTATTATTATTATTATTATTATTATTATTATTATTATTATTATTATTATTATTATTATTATTATTATTATTATTATTATTATTATTATTATTATTATTATTATTATTATTATTATTATTATTATTATTATTATTATTATTATTATTATTATTATTATTATTATTATTATTATTATTATTATTATTATTATTATTATTATTATTATTATTATTATTATTATTTATTATTATTATTATTATTATTATTATTATTATTATTATTATTATTATTATTATTATTATTATTATTATTATTATTATTATTATTATTTATTATTATTATTATTATTATTATTATTATTATTATTATTATTATTATTATTATTATTATTATTATTATTATTATTATTATTATTATTATTATTATTATTATTATTATTATTATTATTATTATTATTATTATTATTATTATTATTATTATTATTATTATTATTATTATTATTATTATTATTATTATTATTATTATTATTATTATTATTATTATTATTATTATTATTATTATTATTATTATTATTATTATTATTATTATTATTATTATTATTATTATTATTATTATTATTATTATTATTATTATTATTATTATTATTATTATTATTATTATTATTATTATTATTATTATTATTATTATTATTATTATTATTATTATTATTATTATTATTATTATTATTATTATTATTATTATTATTATTATTATTATTATTATTATTATTATTATTATTATTATTATTATTATATTATTATTATTATTATTATTATTATTATTATTATTATTATTATTATTATTATTATTATTATTATTATTATTATTATTATTATTATTATTATTATTATTATTATTATTATTATTATTATTATTATTATTATTATTATTATTATTATTATTATTATTATTATTATTATTATTATTATTATTATTATTATTATTATTATTATTATTATTATTATTATTATTATTATTATTATTATTATTATTATTATTATTATTATTATTATTATTATTTTATTATTATTATTATTATTATTATTATTATTATTATTATTATTATTATTATTATTATTATTATTATTATTATTATTATTATTATTATTATTATTATTATTATTATTATTATTATTATTATTATTATTATTTATTATTATTATTATTATTATTATTATTATTATTATTATTATTATTATTA
>CAKKTC010000327.1:0-28892 GCA_920104205.1 Eupeodes latifasciatus
ATTATCATTATCATTATCATTATCATTATCATTATCATTATCATTATCATTATCATTATCATTATCATTATCATTATCATTATCATTATCATTATCATTATCATTATCATTATCATTATCATTATCATTATCATTATCATTATCATTATCATTATCATTATCATTATCATTATCATTATCATTATCATTATCATTATCATTATCATTATCATTATCATTATCATTATCATTATCATTATCATTATCATTATCATTATCATTATCATTATCATTATCATTATCATTATCATTATCATTATCATTATCATTATCATTATCATTATCATTATCATTATCATTATCATTATCATTATCATTATCATTATCATTATCATTATCATTATCATTATCATTATCATTATCATTATCATTATCATTATCATTATCATTATCATTATCATTATCATTATCATTATCATTATCATTATCATTATCATTATCATTATCATTATCATTATCATTATCATTATCATTATCATTATCATTATCATTATCATTATCATTATCATTATCATTATCATTATCATTATCATTATCATTATCATTATCATTATCATTATCATTATCATTATCATTATCATTATCATTATCATTATCATTATCATTATCATTATCATTATCATTATCATTATCATTATCATTATCATTATCATTATCATTATCATTATCATTATCATTATCATTATCATTATCATTATCATTATCATTATCATTATCATTATCATTATCATTATCATTATCATTATCATTATCATTATCATTATCATTATCATTATCATTATCATTATCATTATCATTATCATTATCATTATCATTATCATTATCATTATCATTATCATTATCATTATCATTATCATTATCATTATCATTATCATTATCATTATCATTATCATTATCATTATCATTATCATTATCATTATCATTATCATTATCATTATCATTATCATTATCATTATCATTATCATTATCATTATCATTATCATTATCATTATCATTATCATTATCATTATCATTATCATTATCATTATCATTATCATTATCATTATCATTATCATTATCATTATCATTATCATTATCATTATCATTATCATTATCATTATCATTATCATTATCATTATCATTATCATTATCATTATCATTATCATTATCATTATCATTATCATTATCATTATCATTATCATTATCATTATCATTATCATTATCATTATCATTATCATTATCATTATCATTATCATTATCATTATCATTATCATTATCATTATCATTATCATTATCATTATCATTATCATTATCATTATCATTATCATTATCATTATCATTATCATTATCATTATCATTATCATTATCATTATCATTATCATTATCATTATCATTATCATTATCATTATCATTATCATTATCATTATCATTATCATTATCATTATCATTATCATTATCATTATCATTATCATTATCATTATCATTATCATTATCATTATCATTATCATTATCATTATCATTATCATTATCATTATCATTATCATTATCATTATCATTATCATTATCATTATCATTATCATTATCATTATCATTATCATTATCATTATCATTATCATTATCATTATCATTATCATTATCATTATCATTATCATTATCATTATCATTATCATTATCATTATCATTATCATTATCATTATCATTATCATTATCATTATCATTATCATTATCATTATCATTATCATTATCATTATCATTATCATTATCATTATCATTACATTATCATTATCATTATCATTATCATTATCATTATCATTATTATCATTATCATTATCATTATCATTATCATTATCATTATCATTATCATTATCATTATCATTATCATTATCATTATCATTATCATTATCATTATCATTATCATTATCATTATCATTATCATTATCATTATCATTATCATTATCATTATCATTATCATTATCATTATCATTATCATTATCATTATCATTATCATTATCATTATCATTATCATTATCATTATCATTATCATTATCATTATCATTATCATTATCATTATCATTATCATTATCATTATCATTATCATTATCATTATCATTATCATTATCATTATCATTATCATTATCATTATCATTATCATTATCATTATCATTATCATTATCATTATCATTATCATTATCATTATCATTATCATTATCATTATCATTATCATTATCATTATCATTATCATTATCATTATCATTATCATTATCATTATCATTATCATTATCATTATCATTATCATTATCATTATCATTATCATTATCATTATCATTATCATTATCATTATCATTATCATTATCATTATCATTATCATTATCATTATCATTATCATTATCATTATCATTATCATTATCATTATCATTATCATTATCATTATCATTATCATTATCATTATCATTATCATTATCATTATCATTATCATTATCATTATCATTATCATTATCATTATCATTATCATTATCATTATCATTATCATTATCATTATCATTATCATTATCATTATCATTATCATTATCATTATCATTATCATTATCATTATCATTATCATTATCATTATCATTATCATTATCATTATCATTATCATTATCATTATCATTATCATTATCATTATCATTATCATTATCATTATCATTATCATTATCATTATCATTATCATTATCATTATCATTATCATTATCATTATCATTATCATTATCATTATCATTATCATTATCATTATCATTATCATTATCATTATCATTATCATTATCATTATCATTATCATTATCATTATCATTATCATTATCATTATCATTATCATTATCATTATCATTATCATTATCATTATCATTATCATTATCATTATCATTATCATTATCATTATCATTATCATTATCATTATCATTATCATTATCATTATCATTATCATTATCATTATCATTATCATTATCATTATCATTATCATTATCATTATCATTATCATTATCATTATCATTATCATTATCATTATCATTATCATTATCATTATCATTATCATTATCATTATCATTATCATTATCATTATCATTATCATTATCATTATCATTATCATTATCATTATCATTATCATTATCATTATCATTATCATTATCATTATCATTATCATTATCATTATCATTATCATTATCATTATCATTATCATTATCATTATCATTATCATTATCATTATCATTATCATTATCATTATCATTATCATTATCATTATCATTATCATTATCATTATCATTATCATTATCATTATCATTATCATTATCATTATCATTATCATTATCATTATCATTATCATTATCATTATCATTATCATTATCATTATCATTATCATTATCATTATCATTATCATTATCATTATCATTATCATTATCATTATCATTATCATTATCATTATCATTATCATTATCATTATCATTATCATTATCATTATCATTATCATTATCATTATCATTATCATTATCATTATCATTATCATTATCATTATCATTATCATTATCATTATCATTATCATTATCATTATCATTATCATTATCATTATCATTATCATTATCATTATCATTATCATTATCATTATCATTATCATTATCATTATCATTATCATTATCATTATCATTATCATTATCATTATCATTATCATTATCATTATCATTATCATTATCATTATCATTATCATTATCATTATCATTATCATTATCATTATCATTATCATTATCATTATCATTATCATTATCATTATCATTATCATTATCATTATCATTATCATTATCATTATCATTATCATTATCATTATCATTATCATTATCATTATCATTATCATTATCATTATCATTATCATTATCATTATCATTATCATTATCATTATCATTATCATTATCATTATCATTATCATTATCATTATCATTATCATTATCATTATCATTATCATTATCATTATCATTATCATTATCATTATCATTATCATTATCATTATCATTATCATTATCATTATCATTATCATTATCATTATCATTATCATTATCATTATCATTATCATTATCATTATCATTATCATTATCATTATCATTATCATTATCATTATCATTATCATTATCATTATCATTATCATTATCATTATCATTATCATTATCATTATCATTATCATTATCATTATCATTATCATTATCATTATCATTATCATTATCATTATCATTATCATTATCATTATCATTATCATTATCATTATCATTATCATTATCATTATCATTATCATTATCATTATCATTATCATTATCATTATCATTATCATTATCATTATCATTATCATTATCATTATCATTATCATTATCATTATCATTATCATTATCATTATCATTATCATTATCATTATCATTATCATTATCATTATCATTATCATTATCATTATCATTATCATTATCATTATCATTATCATTATCATTATCATTATCATTATCATTATCATTATCATTATCATTATCATTATCATTATCATTATCATTATCATTATCATTATCATTATCATTATCATTATCATTATCATTATCATTATCATTATCATTATCATTATCATTATCATTATCATTATCATTATCATTATCATTATCATTATCATTATCATTATCATTATCATTATCATTATCATTATCATTATCATTATCATTATCATTATCATTATCATTATCATTATCATTATCATTATCATTATCATTATCATTATCATTATCATTATCATTATCATTATCATTATCATTATCATTATCATTATCATTATCATTATCATTATCATTATCATTATCATTATCATTATCATTATCATTATCATTATCATTATCATTATCATTATCATTATCATTATCATTATCATTATCATTATCATTATCATTATCATTATCATTATCATTATCATTATCATTATCATTATCATTATCATTATCATTATCATTATCATTATCATTATCATTATCATTATCATTATCATTATCATTATCATTATCATTATCATTATCATTATCATTATCATTATCATTATCATTATCATTATCATTATCATTATCATTATCATTATCATTATCATTATCATTATCATTATCATTATCATTATCATTATCATTATCATTATCATTATCATTATCATTATCATTATCATTATCATTATCATTATCATTATCATTATCATTATCATTATCATTATCATTATCATTATCATTATCATTATCATTATCATTATCATTATCATTATCATTATCATTATCATTATCATTATCATTATCATTATCATTATCATTATCATTATCATTATCATTATCATTATCATTATCATTATCATTATCATTATCATTATCATTATCATTATCATTATCATTATCATTATCATTATCATTATCATTATCATTATCATTATCATTATCATTATCATTATCATTATCATTATCATTATCATTATCATTATCATTATCATTATCATTATCATTATCATTATCATTATCATTATCATTATCATTATCATTATCATTATCATTATCATTATCATTATCATTATCATTATCATTATCATTATCATTATCATTATCATTATCATTATCATTATCATTATCATTATCATTATCATTATCATTATCATTATCATTATCATTATCATTATCATTATCATTATCATTATCATTATCATTATCATTATCATTATCATTATCATTATCATTATCATTATCATTATCATTATCATTATCATTATCATTATCATTATCATTATCATTATCATTATCATTATCATTATCATTATCATTATCATTATCATTATCATTATCATTATCATTATCATTATCATTATCATTATCATTATCATTATCATTATCATTATCATTATCATTATCATTATCATTATCATTATCATTATCATTATCATTATCATTATCATTATCATTATCATTATCATTATCATTATCATTATCATTATCATTATCATTATCATTATCATTATCATTATCATTATCATTATCATTATCATTATCATTATCATTATCATTATCATTATCATTATCATTATCATTATCATTATCATTATCATTATCATTATCATTATCATTATCATTATCATTATCATTATCATTATCATTATCATTATCATTATCATTATCATTATCATTATCATTATCATTATCATTATCATTATCATTATCATTATCATTATCATTATCATTATCATTATCATTATCATTATCATTATCATTATCATTATCATTATCATTATCATTATCATTATCATTATCATTATCATTATCATTATCATTATCATTATCATTATCATTATCATTATCATTATCATTATCATTATCATTATCATTATCATTATCATTATCATTATCATTATCATTATCATTATCATTATCATTATCATTATCATTATCATTATCATTATCATTATCATTATCATTATCATTATCATTATCATTATCATTATCATTATCATTATCATTATCATTATCATTATCATTATCATTATCATTATCATTATCATTATCATTATCATTATCATTATCATTATCATTATCATTATCATTATCATTATCATTATCATTATCATTATCATTATCATTATCATTATCATTATCATTATCATTATCATTATCATTATCATTATCATTATCATTATCATTATCATTATCATTATCATTATCATTATCATTATCATTATCATTATCATTATCATTATCATTATCATTATCATTATCATTATCATTATCATTATCATTATCATTATCATTATCATTATCATTATCATTATCATTATCATTATCATTATCATTATCATTATCATTATCATTATCATTATCATTATCATTATCATTATCATTATCATTATCATTATCATTATCATTATCATTATCATTATCATTATCATTATCATTATCATTATCATTATCATTATCATTATCATTATCATTATCATTATCATTATCATTATCATTATCATTATCATTATCATTATCATTATCATTATCATTATCATTATCATTATCATTATCATTATCATTATCATTATCATTATCATTATCATTATCATTATCATTATCATTATCATTATCATTATCATTATCATTATCATTATCATTATCATTATCATTATCATTATCATTATCATTATCATTATCATTATCATTATCATTATCATTATCATTATCATTATCATTATCATTATCATTATCATTATCATTATCATTATCATTATCATTATCATTATCATTATCATTATCATTATCATTATCATTATCATTATCATTATCATTATCATTATCATTATCATTATCATTATCATTATCATTATCATTATCATTATCATTATCATTATCATTATCATTATCATTATCATTATCATTATCATTATCATTATCATTATCATTATCATTATCATTATCATTATCATTATCATTATCATTATCATTATCATTATCATTATCATTATCATTATCATTATCATTATCATTATCATTATCATTATCATTATCATTATCATTATCATTATCATTATCATTATCATTATCATTATCATTATCATTATCATTATCATTATCATTATCATTATCATTATCATTATCATTATCATTATCATTATCATTATCATTATCATTATCATTATCATTATCATTATCATTATCATTATCATTATCATTATCATTATCATTATCATTATCATTATCATTATCATTATCATTATCATTATCATTATCATTATCATTATCATTATCATTATCATTATCATTATCATTATCATTATCATTATCATTATCATTATCATTATCATTATCATTATCATTATCATTATCATTATCATTATCATTATCATTATCATTATCATTATCATTATCATTATCATTATCATTATCATTATCATTATCATTATCATTATCATTATCATTATCATTATCATTATCATTATCATTATCATTATCATTATCATTATCATTATCATTATCATTATCATTATCATTATCATTATCATTATCATTATCATTATCATTATCATTATCATTATCATTATCATTATCATTATCATTATCATTATCATTATCATTATCATTATCATTATCATTATCATTATCATTATCATTATCATTATCATTATCATTATCATTATCATTATCATTATCATTATCATTATCATTATCATTATCATTATCATTATCATTATCATTATCATTATCATTATCATTATCATTATCATTATCATTATCATTATCATTATCATTATCATTATCATTATCATTATCATTATCATTATCATTATCATTATCATTATCATTATCATTATCATTATCATTATCATTATCATTATCATTATCATTATCATTATCATTATCATTATCATTATCATTATCATTATCATTATCATTATCATTATCATTATCATTATCATTATCATTATCATTATCATTATCATTATCATTATCATTATCATTATCATTATCATTATCATTATCATTATCATTATCATTATCATTATCATTATCATTATCATTATCATTATCATTATCATTATCATTATCATTATCATTATCATTATCATTATCATTATCATTATCATTATCATTATCATTATCATTATCATTATCATTATCATTATCATTATCATTATCATTATCATTATCATTATCATTATCATTATCATTATCATTATCATTATCATTATCATTATCATTATCATTATCATTATCATTATCATTATCATTATCATTATCATTATCATTATCATTATCATTATCATTATCATTATCATTATCATTATCATTATCATTATCATTATCATTATCATTATCATTATCATTATCATTATCATTATCATTATCATTATCATTATCATTATCATTATCATTATCATTATCATTATCATTATCATTATCATTATCATTATCATTATCATTATCATTATCATTATCATTATCATTATCATTATCATTATCATTATCATTATCATTATCATTATCATTATCATTATCATTATCATTATCATTATCATTATCATTATCATTATCATTATCATTATCATTATCATTATCATTATCATTATCATTATCATTATCATTATCATTATCATTATCATTATCATTATCATTATCATTATCATTATCATTATCATTATCATTATCATTATCATTATCATTATCATTATCATTATCATTATCATTATCATTATCATTATCATTATCATTATCATTATCATTATCATTATCATTATCATTATCATTATCATTATCATTATCATTATCATTATCATTATCATTATCATTATCATTATCATTATCATTATCATTATCATTATCATTATCATTATCATTATCATTATCATTATCATTATCATTATCATTATCATTATCATTATCATTATCATTATCATTATCATTATCATTATCATTATCATTATCATTATCATTATCATTATCATTATCATTATCATTATCATTATCATTATCATTATCATTATCATTATCATTATCATTATCATTATCATTATCATTATCATTATCATTATCATTATCATTATCATTATCATTATCATTATCATTATCATTATCATTGTCATTATCATTATCATTATCATTATCATTATCATTATCATTATCATTATCATTATCATTATCATTGTTGGGGAATTAAACTTCCAACGAAAAAGGGGGGAGAGATCCTTGATTCAATATTTAAAAAGGCACTTTGCCGAACACCAATTTTTCTAAGATAATTGATTTATTTGCTTACTATAAATTATATGTGATAACTAATAATAGAGAATAGCGCAGCAGTCAACCGACCGTGTTGAGGTATCGAAGAGAACAGAACTAGACTGACCAAGTCAGTCACCAAGCCACCACCAGTCCGTTGTTCGAGAGTGCAGCGTCACCAAAACGCCCACAAGTTAAACGAGTCCAGAATTTGGTACCAGGCCCATGCCTTGGATACCCAACGACACACAACCAAGAATGTGCCAACGCCAGCAACAATAGCGAAGATCCGTGGGAGCGTCATCTGAGGGTAAGCCATCGTCGTGGTGTTGTTTATTTGTTCTTCCTAGAACTGTCTTGCAACCCTCAGCACTCTGCTGTATTTATCCAAGATAAATATAGGGCAGCGATGATTGACTGGCGACAATAAGAGTCGAATGTCACAGTCCAGTCGTTGAGTGAGCGACACTACGAGCCGCTTCAACGTATCCATAACCATAGCATATTGTAGGTATCTGCCATGCTAATGCATACCCATGGTGTGTGCTATGTGTCCGCTCTACTATGGCATACCCATGGTATGCGCTGTGTATCTGCTATACGGTGGATGACGACACCACCTATAGCTCTATGTATACTTAGATATGTGCATTGTGCCTGTGCTGTGGGTAGGTATCTGCTTTGGCTGGCACAGAAATGAAGCACAAATCAATGGCACATTTAATTCGACACATTTTGATGTCAATCGACTGCTCATATAGCGAGGCAGTATGGAATGTGTGATATGATGCTGCCCGGCTGATGATGGTGGTGGGTGTAGTGAGGTACTAAGTACTTTCTGCTGCATCAGCGCGTACGTTGACCACCAAATCTCGAGGTCAATGGTGATTGACCGAACATCCTGCCCGGTCGAACCTCGCGTTCGAAATGTTAAGGAGTGTGGGCCAGCTGGCCGTGTTGAGGTAGGTTATGCTCATACAAAATGACCTACATGTACTTCAATTAGTCAGGTAAGTTAGGAGGTTGTTAGTCGATTAATCGACAAAGTTTCTGGACGGGGCGGCGACACTCGCCGGCGGCAGTCCGAATGGTTGCGTTGCGGGCCAATCCATCATTGCCCAGGTGAACCGCTGTGACTCGCCCGAGTCGCCAATGGGTAGGAGGTAGATTCTCGTTTCGCACAAGAACTATGTCATCTACTCGAAGATTCGGCTCTCGTTTCTCCCATTTGTTGCGAGTTTGCAAGGTGCACAAATATTCCTCGCTCCATCTGTGCCAAAAGTCTTGGTGAACTTTGCGCAGCCACTGGTACTGTTTTTTTTAGTCGGTTGATTGGTATATCATCGATGCGGGGCTCTGGTACTGCTATCAGTGGTGCTCCGATCAGGAAGTCTCCAGGAGTGAGGGCCAGTTTGTCCTCAGGATCGTCATGTAGGGGAACCAATGGACGAGAGTTAAGACATGCTTCGATACGAACTGCCAAGGTGTGCAGTTGATGATGCCAAAGCGACTGAGATCCCACCAGGCGGATCAAGTGGTGTTTGGCGGATTTGACGGCGGCTTCCCATAAGCCACCTTGATGTGGAGCGCCTGGCGTGATGAAGTGCCATCTCGTACCTGCATGCGCCAAGGCTTGCTGATTGTAATGAGACTCAAAAAGAGCCAGGTCTTCCTTCATGAGCCGGTTGGCCCCCACGAAGGCAGTCCCATTATCGCTGTAGAGATCGGGGCAGGGTCCACGCCTGCCGGTGAAACGGGTGAAAGCATCCAAGAAGGCTTGTGAAGAGAGGTCCTCTATGACCTCTAAGTGCACGGCTTTGGTAGCCATGCATACAAATATCGCCAGGTATCCCTTTGTAGTGGTGCGGGATCGTTTGGTTCCCACACGTAGTGTGAATGGTCCACAGTAATCTACCCCGGACGATAGGAAGGGTCTTGCCTCATTGACTCGTTGACTGGGCAGTGAGGCCATCTGTTGCTTTATTAACGTCCCACGATGTCTTCGACAGATGACGCATTTGTGAACGAATGTTCTAACCGCTTGTCGGCCCTGAAGTATCCAATACTTATGGCGTAGTGTCTGGAGCATCAGTTGTGCTCCACCATGCATGGTGATCTCGTGAGTGTGGTTCAACAGCAACACGACGAGATGTCCTGTCTTCGGTAGGACGAGCGGGAATTTCTGCTCATGTGGCAGCGAAAAGTAAGTGAGCCGGCCTCCGACTCGAAGTAGATCCTTGTCGTCTAAGTAAGGATTTAGTGATAGTAACGGGCTTCCGCTCCCCAGTGGAGCTTTCTTGTGTAGTTGCTGGATGTCTTGAGAGAAGCACATCGCTTGCTCTATTCGTATAAGGCGTTTTAGGGCGTCATCGAGCTCATCCGCTCCGATCACGGGTTCCTGGATACGATGTCTATGTGATTTCAGCCACCTCGTCATGTAGGCAACAACGCGTAGAAGTTTCCGCATCCGGCTATATCGTTCCACCAAGGGGATGACTGTGCCGTCTCTGCATCGAGTAGTCAGTGGGTGTGATGCGGGTTGCGTGGTGACACCGGTAATGACCGATGGTTTGACTTCAGCTGCGATAGTAACCAGGTCTTTATCATCAGGCTGCCCGGCTGGGCCAAGAGGGAGCGGACCGACCTTCAACCAGTCTGGGCCTTGCCACCATAAGTTGTGATTGACGAGCTCTGAGGCACCAATACCTCGACTCGCGCAGTCAGCAGGGTTCTGAGCAGAGCGTACGTGATGCCACCGTTCAGGTGAGGTGAGCTCTTGTATTTGTCGGACTCGATTCGCGACGTATGGCTTCAATGTTGAAGGCTCCTTCCTTAACCAACATAACACGATGCTGGAATCTGACCATAAGTAGTATGGTGCTGTGACTAGTCCAAGAGCTGTACGGATGTTCATCAGGGTGATGGCCAATAGGTGGGCGGCACAAAGTTCTAAACGAGGTATAGTGGCGCCCTTGATGGGGGCTACCTTCGTACGTGCAGTCACCAGGGAGATCTGCACTCGTTCATCAGGGTAGGTGGTTCTTAGGTAGACCACTGCTGCGTAGGCTCGGGAGCTGGCATCACAGAAACCATGAATTGTGGTGGGGTGCTGATTGTGCATGCCTAGCCAGCGTGGGACCCGAACCTGATTGAGGTTGACCAAGTCGTCCCGGAATGTCTGCCAAGTATGCTGCAACTCATCAGTGAGGGGGGCATCCCAAGTGATGCCTGCGGACCAGAGTGTCTGGATGAACACCTTTCCGACGATTACCACAGGAGCAAGAAGACCGGTGGGGTCAAATAGCTGAGCCACTTCACTCAGTACACGCCTCTTTGTTGCAGGAGGGCGTGGCACTTCTAGTTCCACGTGAAAGAAGAGCTCGTCAGCTGTTGGGTCCCAACGTAGACCAAGTACTGTTGCCGTTGGGCAGTCAATGACAAGCTCTGTGGAAGAAGAAGAAAAGGAAGCTTGATTAGTTAACCTCGACATTACCTGTATGCTATTCGAGTTCCATTTGCGGAGTGCAAAATGTCCAGCCAAGAGGACCTTATTGACGTCTCCTGCCAGGCGTACTGCTTCGACTGCACTGTTGCAGCTAGTGAGGAGGTCATCCACGTAAAAGGCCTTCTCAATCGTCTCAATTGCCGCTCGGGCACGTACTGGATCTGCGACCAAACTCTGATTATCGTGCGCACACTGGATCATCGATCGCACTGAAGTGTATGGACTAGATGCCATACCATATGTAACGGTGGTTAACCGAAAGACATTGAGCTCGTCTGACGGTGACTCTCTCCAGAGAATCCGCTGGAAATCACGATGTTCAGGTGCTACCAGGACCTGACGGAACATCTTCTCCACATCGGCTGTCAAAGCAATGGGGTATCTCCGGAACCTCAAGATCACGTTGATGAGTGAATCTTGGATCGTCGGACCCACCAGCTGGACATCATTGAGTGAGACTCCAGTAGTGGTTTTGGCTGACGCATTGAATACCACACGGAATTTAGTGATTACCGCATGATGCGGGATGTAGTACGAGTTGGGGTGGTCGCCATGTTGACCCACCCGCTCCATGTGTCCCATAGCTTCATATTCACGCATGAATGTTGTGTACTTCTCGTGGAGTTCTGGATTGTTGTAGAGTCTTCTCTCTAGACAATAGAACTGGCGTACAGCTGAGCGGTAGGATGCGCCTAGCTTCGGGGCATCGTGTCGAAATGGTATCTGAACCATGTACCGACCATCAGGTGTGCGTGAGTGTGTCGAATCGAAATGGCGACTGCACTCATCCTCTCTGGATTCGTCGAGAGGAACTTCTTCTAGCTTCCAGAAGTTCTTTACCAATTCGTCTAAGGTAAAGTCTGAGGAGGGTTCCGTAGTCATCCGGGCGTTGTGAGCTCGTGCGATGGGCTGCGGTGGTGCCAGAGCAGCTGGACCAAAGACCACCCAACCAAGCCGGGTACATTGTGCATGTGGTTCGTGAAATTGACCATGAATAACCTCGCTCTGGACTATGTATCCCCATACATCTGCACCGAGTAAAACATCAATGGCACCAGGGGTTCCCAGGTGTTTATCAGCCAATGGTAGACCCGCCAAGTGGGTCCACTGCGTAGTATCGACGTAGGAGTCAGGGATGACTGACGTAATTGTCGGGATCACCAGAGCCTTGAGTTGGATGGTGAAAGAGGAACGGGTCGACCGAAGTGACAACGTCACTTGTTCCTGTACAGGCGCATGCTTCAATGCGCCAATGCCTTGCACGGCGATGTCCACTGGAGACCTGGGGAGTTTAAGCCTGTCGACTAGAGAGGTTTTAGCAAAACTTACCTGCGATCCTGGATCGCAGAGGGCGCGCACCAAGTGCCGCTCCGCTGTTTGACTGTACGTATAGACTAATGCTGTCGCCAATAGTACAGTCGAACTGGGGTTGAGAAGTCAATTCGAATCCTCCTGGAATCTGTCAGGTGGTCCATGGTTCCGTTCCTGGTACGGAACCCAGTTGGACGGTTCTGGTAACCGCTGTTTGGATCCTGAAGGTTTGCCTTGTTGCGCAGCAGGATCCGCTGACGGCTTCTTTGGTGATTGCGGCTGACTCTTGCACAGGAGCGTGTTATGTCGCTGATTGCAATGGCGGCAATTAAATGCGGATGGGCACCTATCCGAGCGGTGTCCAGACTTCAGGCAATTGAAGCACAGGTCCTCTGCTCGGAGGAAGTTGAGCTTCGTGCTAGCATCCCATCCACCGAACTCGCTGCAGCGGTTGAGGGTGTGGTTTCCGTTGCAAGCTACACACCGGTTATTCTGCTTCTTCATGGCTGCTGCGGCATGTGTCCGAGCGACCGGTTTAGCCCGGGTCGAGGGACGTGGAGCAGACCGACTTGCAGCATCCGAATGACTGCCAAATGGTCGCCTAGCTATCTCAGCACCAAGACTGTGGGCACGGAGTTCCACGAACTCTAATAATGACGCCAGTGATGCCGTTTTCTTAGGAGGACAATGCATACTCCAGAGATGTTGTGTCTTCGGGGGAAGCTTCGTGAGGACGATATGCAACGTCAACGTGTCCCAGCTGTCGACTGGTTCTCCCATGACCCTGAGTGAGCGTAGAGACTCACCTACTGTGTCCCTGATACGCATCAGCTCGCGGGGTGACTCCTCTGTGGCAACCGCTACCCCCAGAAACCGGGATACGTGAGCCTCTGCTAGCAGTCTGGGGTTATCGAAGCGCTCCTTGAGTGCCGCCCATAGTTCCTCGTAACCTCCTGAGTAAACACTCCCGACGAGACCCACGTCTGTCACTTTCACTGAGTCCCGAAGCTTCTGCAGCTTGTAGGGCACGGGCAGATCGGCGTTGTGCACCATCGTCTCGAAGGCGTCTTTGAACTCCAGCCACTTCTGGAGTTCCCCAGTGAAGGTGGGGATCCGGATCGACTCCAGCTTCATCTCTAGCTTCGCCGTTGATGTGGAAGGGATTGTCGGCACCACGACCTCTTTGGGCACGTCCAGGACTGCTACCCGCCGTTTCAAAGCTGACGATGCTTCGATGTACTGCTGCGTCACCGTCTGCTGCAGCAATCCGTGCTCCTCTATGTCCTCGTCTGTTACCTCCTCAAGTATTGCGTCATGGGCCGCCTGGAACCGCTGGTATTGTAACTCCAAATCCTTCTCTTCCAGGTAGATGCGGGTAAGGTCTCATCCGTTTAGATCAGCCGTCAGTATTGTGGTGTGGTGGTTCTTGAGTGCCTGGCACGCCGTTGTTCGTCGCAGCAATTGGATGCGACTCTTCTGAGGATCTGTTGAGGGACCCAGCCGAATCTCCTTTGTTTGAGGTTGCAGCTTCTCGAGGTGCCGCCTCAAACTCACCGATGCCTTTTTGTACTGTGCCTCCACGATGTGCAACAGTGCATCGTGCGCGAGGAGGTCGGACTCGTCAGTGTCGCCGACATCCAGCAGAGCTACTTCGTGTGCGCTCTGGAAGCGCTCGTATTGTTGATCTAGAGAGCGTTGTTCGCTCTCGATCCGGGCCACATCCCAGCTGGTCATGTCCGCGGACACGATATTGGTATGCAGCCGCTTCAAGGCGGTGCATGCTGCTGACCTTTTCGTTAGATGAGCCATGTTCACAAATTGATAAATAGGGTTTAAATTTTATGTTCACGAGCACTGAGTCTATCCCAACGATAGGGTTATGGCCGCGTACCACAGTAGCGCAACTACACTCCACACAAAGACGACGATCGCGAATTCAATATAGCTTGGATGCCAAGATCCACAAACGCACATTCACCAGGTTCACGAGGGACACGACAAAACGTTCTAAATGTCACTTGAATTCGCACAAACAATTCCTCACAGGAGGCACCAAAATGTTGGGGAATTAAACTTCCAACGAAAAAGGGGGAGAGATCCTTGATTCAATATTTAAAAAGGCACTTTGCCGAACACCAATTTTTCTAAGATAATTGATTTATTTGCTTACTATAAATTATATGTGATAACTAATAATAGAGAATAGCGCAGCAGTCAACCGACCGTGTTGAGGTATCGAAGAGAACAGAACTAGACTGACCAAGTCAGTCACCAAGCCACCACCAGTCCGTTGTTCGAGAGTGCAGCGTCACCAAAACGCCCACAAGTTAAACGAGTCCAGAATTTGGTACCAGGCCCATGCCTTGGATACCCAACGACACACAACCAAGAATGTGCCAACGCCAGCAACAATAGCGAAGATCCGTGGGAGCGTCATCTGAGGGTAAGCCATCGTCGTGGTGTTGTTTATTTGTTCTTCCTAGAACTGTCTTGCAACCCTCAGCACTCTGCTGTATTTATCCAAGATAAATATAGGGCAGCGATGATTGACTGGCGACAATAAGAGTCGAATGTCACAGTCCAGTCGTTGAGTGAGCGACACTACGAGCCGCTTCAACGTATCCATAACCATAGCATATTGTAGGTATCTGCCATGCTAATGCATACCCATGGTGTGTGCTATGTGTCCGCTCTACTATGGCATACCCATGGTATGCGCTGTGTATCTGCTATACGGTGGATGACGACACCACCTATAGCTCTATGTATACTTAGATATGTGCATTGTGCCTGTGCTGTGGGTAGGTATCTGCTTTGGCTGGCACAGAAATGAAGCACAAATCAATGGCACATTTAATTCGACACATTTTGATGTCAATCGACTGCTCATATAGCGAGGCAGTATGGAATGTGTGATATGATGCTGCCCGGCTGATGATGGTGGTGGGTGTAGTGAGGTACTAAGTACTTTCTGCTGCATCAGCGCGTACGTTGACCACCAAATCTCGAGGTCAATGGTGATTGACCGAACAATCATTATCATTATCATTATCATTATCATTATCATTATCATTATCATTATCATTATCATTATCATTATCATTATCATTATCATTATCATTATCATTATCATTATCATTATCATTATCATTATCATTATCATTATCATTATCATTATCATTATCATTATCATTATCATTATCATTATCATTATCATTATCATTATCATTATCATTATCATTATCATTATCATTATCATTATCATTATCATTATCATTATCATTATCATTATCATTATCATTATCATTATCATTATCATTATCATTATCATTATCATTATCATTATCATTATCATTATCATTATCATTATCATTATCATTATCATTATCATTATCATTATCATTATCATTATCATTATCATTATCATTATCATTATCATTATCATTATCATTATCATTATCATTATCATTATCATTATCATTATCATTATCATTATCATTATCATTATCATTATCATTATCATTATCATTATCATTATCATTATCATTATCATTATCATTATCATTATCATTATCATTATCATTATCATTATCATTATCATTATCATTATCATTATCATTATCATTATCATTATCATTATCATTATCATTATCATTATCATTATCATTATCATTATCATTATCATTATCATTATCATTATCATTATCATTATCATTATCATTATCATTATCATTATCATTATCATTATCATTATCATTATCATTATCATTATCATTATCATTATCATTATCATTATCATTATCATTATCATTATCATTATCATTATCATTATCATTATCATTATCATTATCATTATCATTATCATTATCATTATCATTATCATTATCATTATCATTATCATTATCATTATCATTATCATTATCATTATCATTATCATTATCATTATCATTATCATTATCATTATCATTATCATTATCATTATCATTATCATTATCATTATCATTATCATTATCATTATCATTATCATTATCATTATCATTATCATTATCATTATCATTATCATTATCATTATCATTATCATTATCATTATCATTATCATTATCATTATCATTATCATTATCATTATCATTATCATTATCATTATCATTATCATTATCATTATCATTATCATTATCATTATCATTATCATTATCATTATCATTATCATTATCATTATCATTATCATTATCATTATCATTATCATTATCATTATCATTATCATTATCATTATCATTATCATTATCATTATCATTATCATTATCATTATCATTATCATTATCATTATCATTATCATTATCATTATCATTATCATTATCATTATCATTATCATTATCATTATCATTATCATTATCATTATCATTATCATTATCATTATCATTATCATTATCATTATCATTATCATTATCATTATCATTATCATTATCATTATCATTATCATTATCATTATCATTATCATTATCATTATCATTATCATTATCATTATCATTATCATTATCATTATCATTATCATTATCATTATCATTATCATTATCATTATCATTATCATTATCATTATCATTATCATTATCATTATCATTATCATTATCATTATCATTATCATTATCATTATCATTATCATTATCATTATCATTATCATTATCATTATCATTATCATTATCATTATCATTATCATTATCATTATCATTATCATTATCATTATCATTATCATTATCATTATCATTATCATTATCATTATCATTATCATTATCATTATCATTATCATTATCATTATCATTATCATTATCATTATCATTATCATTATCATTATCATTATCATTATCATTATCATTATCATTATCATTATCATTATCATTATCATTATCATTATCATTATCATTATCATTATCATTATCATTATCATTATCATTATCATTATCATTATCATTATCATTATCATTATCATTATCATTATCATTATCATTATCATTATCATTATCATTATCATTATCATTATCATTATCATTATCATTATCATTATCATTATCATTATCATTATCATTATCATTATCATTATCATTATCATTATCATTATCATTATCATTATCATTATCATTATCATTATCATTATCATTATCATTATCATTATCATTATCATTATCATTATCATTATCATTATCATTATCATTATCATTATCATTATCATTATCATTATCATTATCATTATCATTATCATTATCATTATCATTATCATTATCATTATCATTATCATTATCATTATCATTATCATTATCATTATCATTATCATTATCATTATCATTATCATTATCATTATCATTATCATTATCATTATCATTATCATTATCATTATCATTATCATTATCATTATCATTATCATTATCATTATCATTATCATTATCATTATCATTATCATTATCATTATCATTATCATTATCATTATCATTATCATTATCATTATCATTATCATTATCATTATCATTATCATTATCATTATCATTATCATTATCATTATCATTATCATTATCATTATCATTATCATTATCATTATCATTATCATTATCATTATCATTATCATTATCATTATCATTATCATTATCATTATCATTATCATTATCATTATCATTATCATTATCATTATCATTATCATTATCATTATCATTATCATTATCATTATCATTATCATTATCATTATCATTATCATTATCATTATCATTATCATTATCATTATCATTATCATTATCATTATCATTATCATTATCATTATCATTATCATTATCATTATCATTATCATTATCATTATCATTATCATTATCATTATCATTATCATTATCATTATCATTATCATTATCATTATCATTATCATTATCATTATCATTATCATTATCATTATCATTATCATTATCATTATCATTATCATTATCATTATCATTATCATTATCATTATCATTATCATTATCATTATCATTATCATTATCATTATCATTATCATTATCATTATCATTATCATTATCATTATCATTATCATTATCATTATCATTATCATTATCATTATCATTATCATTATCATTATCATTATCATTATCATTATCATTATCATTATCATTATCATTATCATTATCATTATCATTATCATTATCATTATCATTATCATTATCATTATCATTATCATTATCATTATCATTATCATTATCATTATCATTATCATTATCATTATCATTATCATTATCATTATCATTATCATTATCATTATCATTATCATTATCATTATCATTATCATTATCATTATCATTATCATTATCATTATCATTATCATTATCATTATCATTATCATTATCATTATCATTATCATTATCATTATCATTATCATTATCATTATCATTATCATTATCATTATCATTATCATTATCATTATCATTATCATTATCATTATCATTATCATTATCATTATCATTATCATTATCATTATCATTATCATTATCATTATCATTATCATTATCATTATCATTATCATTATCATTATCATTATCATTATCATTATCATTATCATTATCATTATCATTATCATTATCATTATCATTATCATTATCATTATCATTATCATTATCATTATCATTATCATTATCATTATCATTATCATTATCATTATCATTATCATTATCATTATCATTATCATTATCATTATCATTATCATTATCATTATCATTATCATTATCATTATCATTATCATTATCATTATCATTATCATTATCATTATCATTATCATTATCATTATCATTATCATTATCATTATCATTATCATTATCATTATCATTATCATTATCATTATCATTATCATTATCATTATCATTATCATTATCATTATCATTATCATTATCATTATCATTATCATTATCATTATCATTATCATTATCATTATCATTATCATTATCATTATCATTATCATTATCATTATCATTATCATTATCATTATCATTATCATTATCATTATCATTATCATTATCATTATCATTATCATTATCATTATCATTATCATTATCATTATCATTATCATTATCATTATCATTATCATTATCATTATCATTATCATTATCATTATCATTATCATTATCATTATCATTATCATTATCATTATCATTATCATTATCATTATCATTATCATTATCATTATCATTATCATTATCATTATCATTATCATTATCATTATCATTATCATTATCATTATCATTATCATTATCATTATCATTATCATTATCATTATCATTATCATTATCATTATCATTATCATTATCATTATCATTATCATTATCATTATCATTATCATTATCATTATCATTATCATTATCATTATCATTATCATTATCATTATCATTATCATTATCATTATCATTATCATTATCATTATCATTATCATTATCATTATCATTATCATTATCATTATCATTATCATTATCATTATCATTATCATTATCATTATCATTATCATTATCATTATCATTATCATTATCATTATCATTATCATTATCATTATCATTATCATTATCATTATCATTATCATTATCATTATCATTATCATTATCATTATCATTATCATTATCATTATCATTATCATTATCATTATCATTATCATTATCATTATCATTATCATTATCATTATCATTATCATTATCATTATCATTATCATTATCATTATCATTATCATTATCATTATCATTATCATTATCATTATCATTATCATTATCATTATCATTATCATTATCATTATCATTATCATTATCATTATCATTATCATTATCATTATCATTATCATTATCATTATCATTATCATTATCATTATCATTATCATTATCATTATCATTATCATTATCATTATCATTATCATTATCATTATCATTATCATTATCATTATCATTATCATTATCATTATCATTATCATTATCATTATCATTATCATTATCATTATCATTATCATTATCATTATCATTATCATTATCATTATCATTATCATTATCATTATCATTATCATTATCATTATCATTATCATTATCATTATCATTATCATTATCATTATCATTATCATTATCATTATCATTATCATTATCATTATCATTATCATTATCATTATCATTATCATTATCATTATCATTATCATTATCATTATCATTATCATTATCATTATCATTATCATTATCATTATCATTATCATTATCATTATCATTATCATTATCATTATCATTATCATTATCATTATCATTATCATTATCATTATCATTATCATTATCATTATCATTATCATTATCATTATCATTATCATTATCATTATCATTATCATTATCATTATCATTATCATTATCATTATCATTATCATTATCATTATCATTATCATTATCATTATCATTATCATTATCATTATCATTATCATTATCATTATCATTATCATTATCATTATCATTATCATTATCATTATCATTATCATTATCATTATCATTATCATTATCATTATCATTATCATTATCATTATCATTATCATTATCATTATCATTATCATTATCATTATCATTATCATTATCATTATCATTATCATTATCATTATCATTATCATTATCATTATCATTATCATTATCATTATCATTATCATTATCATTATCATTATCATTATCATTATCATTATCATTATCATTATCATTATCATTATCATTATCATTATCATTATCATTATCATTATCATTATCATTATCATTATCATTATCATTATCATTATCATTATCATTATCATTATCATTATCATTATCATTATCATTATCATTATCATTATCATTATCATTATCATTATCATTATCATTATCATTATCATTATCATTATCATTATCATTATCATTATCATTATCATTATCATTATCATTATCATTATCATTATCATTATCATTATCATTATCATTATCATTATCATTATCATTATCATTATCATTATCATTATCATTATCATTATCATTATCATTATCATTATCATTATCATTATCATTATCATTATCATTATCATTATCATTATCATTATCATTATCATTATCATTATCATTATCATTATCATTATCATTATCATTATCATTATCATTATCATTATCATTATCATTATCATTATCATTATCATTATCATTATCATTATCATTATCATTATCATTATCATTATCATTATCATTATCATTATCATTATCATTATCATTATCATTATCATTATCATTATCATTATCATTATCATTATCATTATCATTATCATTATCATTATCATTATCATTATCATTATCATTATCATTATCATTATCATTATCATTATCATTATCATTATCATTATCATTATCATTATCATTATCATTATCATTATCATTATCATTATCATTATCATTATCATTATCATTATCATTATCATTATCATTATCATTATCATTATCATTATCATTATCATTATCATTATCATTATCATTATCATTATCATTATCATTATCATTATCATTATCATTATCATTATCATTATCATTATCATTATCATTATCATTATCATTATCATTATCATTATCATTATCATTATCATTATCATTATCATTATCATTATCATTATCATTATCATTATCATTATCATTATCATTATCATTATCATTATCATTATCATTATCATTATCATTATCATTATCATTATCATTATCATTATCATTATCATTATCATTATCATTATCATTATCATTATCATTATCATTATCATTATCATTATCATTATCATTATCATTATCATTATCATTATCATTATCATTATCATTATCATTATCATTATCATTATCATTATCATTATCATTATCATTATCATTATCATTATCATTATCATTATCATTATCATTATCATTATCATTATCATTATCATTATCATTATCATTATCATTATCATTATCATTATCATTATCATTATCATTATCATTATCATTATCATTATCATTATCATTATCATTATCATTATCATTATCATTATCATTATCATTATCATTATCATTATCATTATCATTATCATTATCATTATCATTATCATTATCATTATCATTATCATTATCATTATCATTATCATTATCATTATCATTATCATTATCATTATCATTATCATTATCATTATCATTATCATTATCATTATCATTATCATTATCATTATCATTATCATTATCATTATCATTATCATTATCATTATCATTATCATTATCATTATCATTATCATTATCATTATCATTATCATTATCATTATCATTATCATTATCATTATCATTATCATTATCATTATCATTATCATTATCATTATCATTATCATTATCATTATCATTATCATTATCATTATCATTATCATTATCATTATCATTATCATTATCATTATCATTATCATTATCATTATCATTATCATTATCATTATCATTATCATTATCATTATCATTATCATTATCATTATCATTATCATTATCATTATCATTATCATTATCATTATCATTATCATTATCATTATCATTATCATTATCATTATCATTATCATTATCATTATCATTATCATTATCATTATCATTATCATTATCATTATCATTATCATTATCATTATCATTATCATTATCATTATCATTATCATTATCATTATCATTATCATTATCATTATCATTATCATTATCATTATCATTATCATTATCATTATCATTATCATTATCATTATCATTATCATTATCATTATCATTATCATTATCATTATCATTATCATTATCATTATCATTATCTATCATTATCATTATCATTATCATTATCATTATCATTATCATTATCATTATCATTATCATTATCATTATCATTATCATTATCATTATCATTATCATTATCATTATCATTATCATTATCATTATCATTATCATTATCATTATCATTATCATTATCATTATCATTATCATTATCATTATCATTATCATTATCATTATCATTATCATTATCATTATCATTATCATTATCATTATCATTATCATTATCATTATCATTATCATTATCATTATCATTATCATTATCATTATCATTATCATTATCATTATCATTATCATTATCATTATCATTATCATTATCATTATCATTATCATTATCATTATCATTATCATTATCATTATCATTATCATTATCATTATCATTATCATTATCATTATCATTATCATTATCATTATCATTATCATTATCATTATCATTATCATTATCATTATCATTATCATTATCATTATCATTATCATTATCATTATCATTATCATTATCATTATCATTATCATTATCATTATCATTATCATTATCATTATCATTATCATTATCATTATCATTATCATTATCATTAGCATTATCATTATCATTATCATTATCATTATCATTATCATTATCATTATCATTATCATTATCATTATCATTATCATTATCATTATCATTATCATTATCATTATCATTATCATTATCATTATCATTATCATTATCATTATCATTATCATTATCATTATCATTTATCATTATCATTATCATTATCATTATCATTATCATTATCATTATCATTATCATTATCATTATCATTATCATTATCATTATCATTATCATTATCATTATCATTATCATTATCATTATCATTATCATTATCATTATCATTATCATTATCATTATCATTATCATTATCATTATCATTATCATTATCATTATCATTATCATTATCATTATCATTATCATTATCATTATCATTATCATTATCATTATCATTATCATTATCATTATCATTATCATTATCATTATCATTATCATTATCATTATCATTATCATTATCATTATCATTATCATTATCATTATCATTATCATTATCATTATCATTATCATTATCATTATCATTATCATTATCATTATCATTATCATTATCATTATCATTATCATTATCATTATCATTATCATTATCATTATCATTATCATTATCATTATCATTATCATTATCATTATCATTATCGTTATCATTATCATTATCATTATCATTATCATTATCATTATCATTATCATTATCATTATCATTATCATTATCATTATCATTATCATTATCATTATCATTATCATTATCATTATCATTATCATTATCATTATCATTATCATTATCATTATCATTATCATTATCGTTATCATTATCATTATCATTATCATTATCATTATCATTATCATTATCATTATCATTATCATTATCATTATCATTATCATTATCATTATCATTATCATTATCATTATCATTATCATTATCATTATCATTATCATTATCATTATCATTATCATTATCATTATCATTATCATTATCATTATCATTATCATTATCATTATCATTATCATTATCATTATCATTATCATTATCATTATCATTATCATTATCATTATCATTATCATTATCATTATCATTATCATTATCATTATCATTATCATTATCATTATCATTATCATTATCATTATCATTATCATTATCATTATCATTATCATTATCATTATCATTATCATTATCATTATCATTATCATTATCATTATCATTATCATTATCATTATCATTATCATTATCATTATCATTATCATTATCATTATCATTATCATTATCATTATCATTATCATTATCATTATCATTATCATTATCATTATCATTATCATTATCATTATCATTATCATTATCATTATCATTATCATTATCATTATCATTATCATTATCATTATCATTATCATTATCATTATCATTATCATTATCATTATCATTATCATTATCATTATCATTATCATTATCATTATCATTATCATTATCATTATCATTATCATTATCATTATCATTATCATTATCATTATCATTATCATTATCATTATCATTATCATTATCATTATCATTATCATTATCATTATCATTATCATTATCATTATCATTATCATTATCATTATCATTATCATTATCATTATCATTATCATTATCATTATCATTATCATTATCATTATCATTATCATTATCATTATCATTATCATTATCATTATCATTATCATTATCATTATCATTATCATTATCATTATCATTATCATTATCATTATCATTATCATTATCATTATCATTATCATTATCATTATCATTATCATTATCATTATCATTATCATTATCATTATCATTATCATTATCATTATCATTATCATTATCATTATCATTATCATTATCATTATCATTATCATTATCATTATCATTATCATTATCATTATCATTATCATTATCATTATCATTATCATTATCATTATCATTATCATTATCATTATCATTATCATTATCATTATCATTATCATTATCATTATCATTATCATTTATCATTATCATTATCATTATCATTATCATTATCATTATCATTATCATTATCATTATCATTATCATTATCATTATCATTATCATTATCATTATCATTATCATTATCATTATCATTATCATTATCATTATCATTATCATTATCATTATCATTATCATTATCATTATCATTATCATTATCATTATCATTATCATTATCATTATCATTATCATTATCATTATCATTATCATTATCATTATCATTATCATTATCATTATCATTATCATTATCATTATCATTATCATTATCATTATCATTATCATTATCATTATCATTATCATTATCATTATCATTATCATTATCATTATCATTATCATTATCATTATCATTATCATTATCATTATCATTATCATTATCATTATCATTATCATTATCGTTATCATTATCATTATCATTATCATTATCATTATCATTATCATTATCATTATCATTATCATTATCATTATCATTATCATTATCATTATCATTATCATTATCATTATCATTATCATTATCATTATCATTATCATTATCATTATCATTATCATTATCATTATCATTATCATTATCATTATCATTATCATTATCATTATCATTATCATTATCATTATCATTATCATTATCATTATCATTATCATTATCATTATCATTATCATTATCATTATCATTATCATTATCATTATCATTATCATTATCATTATCATTATCATTATCATTATCATTATCATTATCATTATCATTATCATTATCATTATCATTATCATTATCATTATCATTATCATTATCATTATCATTATCATTATCATTATCATTATCATTATCATTATCATTATCATTATCATTATCATTATCATT
>CAKKTC010000328.1:0-28757 GCA_920104205.1 Eupeodes latifasciatus
CCGACTTTTAAGCCCCTAGGACGCATATTAAGCGAGATATTCGCATTAAAGTTTGAACTTGGATTTTTGCCCATAACTTGTTGTAAAATTGGTCTTATTCAAAGTTAGGCACAGCAATGGAAAGGGAATGATTCCTAGATCACAGTCCTGAAATTTCAGCCATCTAGGTGGTCTAGATCGAGAAATATTGGAGTTCAAAATTGTCCTTGGGAGCCGGCCTTTAAGCCCTAGGACGCATATTAAGCGAGATATTCGCATTTAAAGTTTGAACTTGGATTTTTGCCCATAACTTGTTGTAAAATTGGTCTTATTCAAAGTTAGGCACAAGCAATGGAAAGGGAATGATTTCCTAGATCACAATCCTGAAATTTCAGCCTCTAGGTGGTCTAAATCGAGAAATATTGGAGTTCAAAATTGCCCTTGGGAGCCGACTTTTAAGCCCCTAGGACGCATATTAAGCGAGATATTCGCATTTAAAGTTTGAACTTGGATTTTTGCCCATAACTTGTTGTAAAATTGGTCTTATTCAAAGTTAGGCACAGCAATGGAAAGGGAATGATTCCTAGATCACAATCCTGAAATTTCAGCCATCTAGGTGGTCTAAATCGAGAAATATTGGAGTTCAAAAATTGCCTTTGGGAGCCGACTTTTAAGCCCCTAGGACGCATATTAAGCGAGATATTCGCATTTAAAGTTTGAACTTGGATTTTTGCCCATAACTTGTTGTAAAATTGGTCTTATTCAAAGTTAGGCACAGCAATGGAAAGGGAATGATTCCTAGATCACAGTCCTGAAATTTCAGCCATCTAGGTGGTCTAAATCGAGAAATATTGGAGTTCAAAAATTGCCCTTTGGGAGCCGACTTTTAAGCCCCTAGGACGCATATTAAGCGAGATATCGCATTAAAGTTTGAACTTGGATTTTTGCCCATAACTTGTTGTAAAATTGGTCTTATTCAAAGTTAGGCACAGCAATGGAAAGGGAATGATTCCTAGATCACAATCCTGAAATTTCAGCCATCTAGGTGGTCTAAATCGAGAAATATTGGAGTTCAAAAATTGCCCTTTGGGAGCCGACTTTTAAGCCCCTAGGACGCATATTAAGCGAGATATTCGCATTTAAAGTTTGAACTTGGATTTTTGCCCATAACTTGTTGTAAAATTGGTCTTATTCAAAGTTAGGCACAGCAATGGAAAGGGAATGATTCCTAGATCACAATCCTGAAATTTCAGCCATCTAGGTGGTCTAAATCTGAGAAATATTGGAGTTCAAAAATTGCCCTTTGGGAGCCGACTTTTAAGCCCCTAGGACGCATTTTAAGCGAGATATTCGCATTTAAAGTTTGAACTTGGATTTTTGCCCATAACTTGTTGTAAAATTGGTCTTATTCAAAGTTAGGCACAGCAATGGAAAGGGAATGATTCCTAGATCACAGTCCTGAAATTTCAGCCATCTAGGTGGTCTAGATCGAGAAATATTGGAGTTCAAAAATTGCCCTTGGGGAGCCGATTTTTAAGCCCCTAGGACGCATATTAAGCGAGATATTCGCATTTAAAGTTTGAACTTGGATTTTTGCCCATAACTTGTTGTAAAATTGGTCTTATTCAAAGTTAGGCACAGCAATGGAAAGGGAATGATTCCTAGATCACAATCCTGAAATTTCAGCCATCTAGGTGGTCTAAATCGAGAAATATTGGAGTTCAAAAATTGCCCTTTGGCAGCCGACTTTTAAGCCCCTAGGACGCATATTAAGCGAGATATTCGCATTTAAAGTTTGAACTTGGATTTTTGCCCATAACTTGTTGTAAAATTGGTCTTATTCAAAGTTAGGCACAGCAATGGAAAGGGAATGATTCCTAGATCACAATCCTGAAATTTCAGCCATCTAGGTGGTCTAAATCGAGAAATATTGGAGTTCAAAAATTGCCCTTTGGGAGCCGACTTTTAAGCCCCTAGGACGCATATTAAGCGAGATATTCGCATTTAAAGTTTGAACTTGGATTTTTGCCCATAACTTGTTGTAAAATTGGTCTTATTCAAAGTTAGGCACAGCAATGGAAAGGGAATGATTCCTAGATCACAGTCCTGAAATTTCAGCCATCTAGGTGGTCTAGATCGAGAAATATTGGAGTTCAAAAATTGTCCTTGGGGAGCCGACTTTTAAGCCCCTAGGACGCATATTAAGCGAGATATTCGCATTTAAAGTTTGAACTTGGATTTTTGCCCATAACTTGTTGTAAAATTGGTCTTATTCAAAGTTAGGCACAGCAATGGAAAGGGAATGATTCCTAGATCACAATCCTGAAATTTCAGCCTCTAGGTGGTCTAAATCGAGAAATATTGGAGTTCAAAAATTGCCCTTTGGGAGCCGACTTTTAAGCCCCTAGGACGCATATTAAGCGAGATATTCGCATTTAAAGTTTGAACTTGGATTTTTGCCCATAACTTGTTGTAAAATTGGTCTTATTCAAAGTTAGGCACAGCAATGGAAAGGGAATGATTCCTAGATCACAATCCTGAAATTTCAGCCATCTAGGTGGTCTAAATCGAGAAATATTGGAGTTCAAAAATTGCCCTTTGGGAGCCGACTTTTAAGCCCCTAGGACGCATATTAAGCGAGATATTCGCATTTAAAGTTTGAACTTGGATTTTTGCCCATAACTTGTTGTAAAATTGGTCTTATTCAAAGTTAGGCACAGCAATGGAAAGGGAATGATTCCTAGATCACAGTCCTGAAATTTCAGCCATCTAGGTGGTCTAGATCGAGAAATATTGGAGTTCAAAAATTGCCCTTGGGGAGCCAACTTTTAAGCCCCTAGGACGCATATTAAGCGAGATATTCGCATTTAAAGTTTGAACTTGGATTTTTGCCCATAACTTGTTGTAAAATTGGTCTTATTCAAAGTTAGGCACAGCAATGGAAAGGGAATGATTCCTAGATCACAATCCTGAAATTTCAGCCATCTAGGTGGTCTAGATCGAGAAATATTGGAGTTCAAAAATTGCCCTTGGGGAGCCGACTTTTAAGCCCCTAGGACGCATATTAAGCGAGATATTCGCATTTAAAGTTTGAACTTGGATTTTTGCCCATAACTTGTTGTAAAATTGGTCTTATTCAAAGTTAGGCACAGCAATGGAAAGGGAATGATTCCTAGATCACAATCCTGAAATTTCAGCCATCTAGGTGGTCTAAATCGAGAAATATTGGAGTTCAAAAATTGCCCTTTGGGAGCCGACTTTTAAGCCCCTAGGACGCATATTAAGCGAGATATTCGCATTTAAAGTTTTTTTTTGCCCATAACTTGTTGTAAAATTGGTCTTATTCAAAGTTAGGCACAGCAATGGAAAGGGAATGATTCCTAGATCACAGTCCTGAAATTTCAGCCATCTAGGTGGTCTAGATCGAGAAATATTGGAGTTCAAAAATTGCCCTTGGGGAGCCGACTTTTAAGCCCCTAGGACGCATATTAAGCGATATATTCGCATTTAAAGTTTGAACTTGGATTTTTGCCCATAACTTGTTGTAAAATTGGTCTTATTCAAAGTTAGGCACAGCAATGGAAAGGGAATGATTCCTAGATCACAGTCCTGAAATTTCAGCCATCTAGGTGGTCGAGAAATATTGGAGTTCAAAAATTGCCCTTTGGGAGCCGACTTTTAAGCCCCTAGGACGCATATTAAGCGAGATATTCGCATTTAAAGTTTGAACTTGGATTTTTGCCCATAACTTGTTGTAAAATTGGTCTTATTCAAAGTTAGGCACAGCAATGGAAAGGGAATGATTCCTAGATCACAATCCTGAAATTTCAGCCATCTAGGTGGTCTAAATCGAGAAATATTGGAGTTCAAAAATTGCCCTTTGGGAGCCGACTTTTAAGCCCCTAGGACGCATATTAAGCGAGATATTCGCATTTAAAGTTTGAACTTGGATTTTTGCCCATAACTTGTTGTAAAATTGGTCTTATTCAAAGTTAGGCACAGCAATGGAAAGGGAATGATTCCTAGATCACAGTCCTGAAATTTCAGCCATCTAGGTGGTCTAGATCGAGAAATATTGGAGTTCAAAAATTGCCCTTGGGGAGCCGACTTTTAAGCCCCTAGGACGCATATTAAGCGAGATATTCGCATTTAAAGTTTGAACTTGGATTTTTGCCCATAACTTGTTGTAAAATTGGTCTTATTCAAAGTTAGGCACAGCAATGGAAAGGGAATGATTCCTAGATCACAATCCTGAAATTTCAGCCTCTAGGTGGTCTAAATCGAGAAATATTGGAGTTCAAAAATTGCCCTTTGGGAGCCGACTTTTAAGCCCCTAGGACGCATATTAAGCGAGATATTCGCATTTAAAGTTTGAACTTGGATTTTTGCCCATAACTTGTTGTAAAATTGGTCTTATTCAAAGTTAGGCACAGCAATGGAAAGGGAATGATTCCTAGATCACAATCCTGAAATTTCAGCCATCTAGGTGGTCTAAATCGAGAAATATTGGAGTTCAAAAATTGCCCTTTGGGAGCCGACTTTTAAGCCCCTAGGACGCATATTAAGCGAGATATTCGCATTTAAAGTTTGAACTTGGATTTTTACCCATAACTTGTTGTAAAATTGGTCTTATTCAAAGTTAGGCACAGCAATGGAAAGGGAATGATTCCTAGATCACAATCCTGAAATTCCAGCCATCTAGGTGGTCTAAATCGAGAAATATTGGAGTTCAAAAATTGCCCTTTGGGAGCCGACTTTTAAGCCCCTAGGACGCATATTAAGCGAGATATTCGCATTTAAAGTTTGAACTTGGATTTTTGCCCATAACTTGTTGTAAAATTGGTCTTATTCAAAGTTAGGCACAGCAATGGAAAGGGAATGATTCCTAGATCACAGTCCTGAAATTTCAGCCATCTAGGTGGTCTAGATCGAGAAATATTGGAGTTCAAAAATTGCCCTTGGGGAGCCGACTTTTAAGCCCCTAGGACGCATATTAAGCGAGATATTCGCATTTAAAGTTTGAACTTGGATTTTTGCCCATAACTTGTTGTAAAATTGGTCTTATTCAAAGTTAGGCACAGCGATGGAAAGGGAATGATTCCTAGATCACAATCCTGAAATTTCAGCCATCTAGGTGGTCTAAATCGAGAAATATTGGAGTTCAAAAATTGCCCTTTGGGAGCCGACTTTTAAGCCCCTAGGACGCATATTAAGCGAGATATTCGCATTTAAAGTTTGAACTTGGATTTTTGCCCATAACTTGTTGTAAAATTGGTCTTATTCAAAGTTAGGCACAGCAATGGAAAGGGAATGATTCCTAGATCACAATCCTGAAATTTCAGCTATCTAGGTGGTCTAAATCGAGAAATATTGGAGTTCAAAAATTGCCCTTTGGGAGCCGACTTTTAAGCCCCTAGGACGCATATTAAGCGAGATATTCGCATTTAAAGTTTGACTTGTTGTAAAATTGGTCTTATTCAAAGTTAGGCACAGCAATGGAAAGGGAATGATTCCTAGATCACAGTCCTGAAATTTCAGCCATCTAGGTGGTCTAGATCGAGAAATATTGGAGTTCAAAAATTGCCCTTGGGGAGCCGACTTTTAAGCCCCTAGGACGCATATTAAGCGAGATATTCGCATTTAAAGTTTGAACTTGGATTTTTGCCCATAACTTGTTGTAAAATTGGTCTTATTCAAAGTTAGGCACAGCAATGGAAAGGGAATGATTCCTAGATCACAATCCTGAAATTTCAGCCATCTAGGTGGTCTAAATCGAGAAATATTGGAGTTCAAAAATTGCCCTTTGGGAGCCGACTTTTAAGCCCCTAGGACGCATATTAAGCGAGATATTCGCATTTAAAGTTTGAACTTGGATTTTTGCCCATAACTTGTTGTAAAATTGGTCTTATTCAAAGTTAGGCACAGCAATGGAAAGGGAATGATTCCTAGATCACAATCCTGAAATTTCAGCCATCTAGGTAGTCTAAATCGAGAAATATTGGAGTTCAAAAATTGCCCTTTGGGAGCCGACTTTTAAGCCCCTAGGACGCATATTAAGCGAGATATTCGCATTTAAAGTTTGAACTTGGATTTTTGCCCATAACTTGTTGTAAAATTGGTCTTATTCAAAGTTAGGCACAGCAATGGAAAGGGAATGATTCCTAGATCACAATCCTGAAATTTCAGCCATCTAGGTGGTCTAAATCGAGAAATATTGGAGTTCAAAAATTGCCCTTTGGGAGCCGACTTTTAAGCCCCTAGGACGCATATTAAGCGAGATATTCGCATTTAAAGTTTGAACTTGGATTTTTGCCCATAACTTGTTGTAAAATTGGTCTTATTCAAAGTTAGGCACAGCAATGGAAAGGGAATGATTCCTAGATCACAATCCTGAAATTTCAGCCATCTAGGTGGTCTAGATCGAGAAATATTGGAGTTCAAAAATTGCCCTTGGGGAGCCGACTTTTAAGCCCCTAGGACGCATATTAAGCGAGATATTCGCATTTAAAGTTTGAACTTGGATTTTTGCCCATAACTTGTTGTAAAATTGGTCTTATTCAAAGTTAGGCACAGCAATGGAAAGGGAATGATTCCTAGATCACAATCCTGAAATTTCAGCCATCTAGGTGGTCTAAATCGAGAAATATTGGAGTTCAAAAATTGCCCTTTGGGAGCCGACTTTTAAGCCCCTAGGACGCATATTAAGCGAGATATTCGCATTTAAAGTTTGAACTTGGATTTTTGCCCATAACTTGTTGTAAAATTGGTCTTATTCAAAGTTAGGCACAGCAATGGAAAGGGAATGATTCCTAGATCACAGTCCTGAAATTTCAGCCATCTAGGTGGTCTAGATCGAGAAATATTGGAGTTCAAAAATTGCCCTTGGGGAGCCAACTTTTAAGCCCCTAGGACGCATATTAAGCGAGATATTCGCATTTAAAGTTTGAACTTGGATTTTTGCCCATAACTTGTTGTAAAATTGGTCTTATTCAAAGTTAGGCACAGCAATGGAAAGGGAATGATTCCTAGATCACAATCCTGAAATTTCAGCCATCTAGGTGGTCTAGATCGAGAAATATTGGAGTTCAAAAATTGCCCTTGGGGAGCCGACTTTTAAGCCCCTAGGACGCATATTAAGCGAGATATTCGCATTTAAAGTTTGAACTTGGATTTTTGCCCATAACTTGTTGTAAAATTGGTCTTATTCAAAGTTAGGCACAGCAATGGAAAGGGAATGATTCCTAGATCACAATCCTGAAATTTCAGCCATCTAGGTGGTCTAGATCGAGAAATATTGGAGTTCAAAAATTGCCCTTTGGGAGCCGACTTTTAAGCCCCTAGGACGCATATTAAGCGAGATATTCGCATTTAAAGTTTTTTTTTGCCCATAACTTGTTGTAAAATTGGTCTTATTCAAAGTTAGGCACAGCAATGGAAAGGGAATGATTCCTAGATCACAGTCCTGAAATTTCAGCCATCTAGGTGGTCTAGATCGAGAAATATTGGAGTTCAAAAATTGCCCTTGGGGAGCCGACTTTTAAGCCCCTAGGACGCATATTAAGCGATATATTCGCATTTAAAGTTTGAACTTGGATTTTTGCCCATAACTTGTTGTAAAATTGGTCTTATTCAAAGTTAGGCACAGCAATGGAAAGGGAATGATTCCTAGATCACAGTCCTGAAATTTCAGCCATCTAGGTGGTCGAGAAATATTGGAGTTCAAAAATTGCCCTTTGGGAGCCGACTTTTAAGCCCCTAGGACGCATATTAAGCGAGATATTCGCATTTAAAGTTTGAACTTGGATTTTTGCCCATAACTTGTTGTAAAATTGGTCTTATTCAAAGTTAGGCACAGCAATGGAAAGGGAATGATTCCTAGATCACAATCCTGAAATTTCAGCCATCTAGGTGGTCTAAATCGAGAAATATTGGAGTTCAAAAATTGCCCTTTGGGAGCCGACTTTTAAGCCCCTAGGACGCATATTAAGCGAGATATTCGCATTTAAAGTTTGAACTTGGATTTTTGCCCATAACTTGTTGTAAAATTGGTCTTATTCAAAGTTAGGCACAGCAATGGAAAGGGAATGATTCCTAGATCACAGTCCTGAAATTTCAGCCATCTAGGTGGTCTAGATCGAGAAATATTGGAGTTCAAAAATTGCCCTTGGGGAGCCGACTTTTAAGCCCCTAGGACGCATATTAAGCGAGATATTCGCATTTAAAGTTTGAACTTGGATTTTTGCCCATAACTTGTTGTAAAATTGGTCTTATTCAAAGTTAGGCACAGCAATGGAAAGGGAATGATTCCTAGATCACAATCCTGAAATTTCAGCCTCTAGGTGGTCTAAATCGAGAAATATTGGAGTTCAAAAATTGCCCTTTGGGAGCCGACTTTTAAGCCCCTAGGACGCATATTAAGCGAGATATTCGCATTTAAAGTTTGAACTTGGATTTTTGCCCATAACTTGTTGTAAAATTGGTCTTATTCAAAGTTAGGCACAGCAATGGAAAGGGAATGATTCCTAGATCACAATCCTGAAATTTCAGCCATCTAGGTGGTCTAAATCGAGAAATATTGGAGTTCAAAAATTGCCCTTTGGGAGCCGACTTTTAAGCCCCTAGGACGCATATTAAGCGAGATATTCGCATTTAAAGTTTGAACTTGGATTTTTACCCATAACTTGTTGTAAAATTGGTCTTATTCAAAGTTAGGCACAGCAATGGAAAGGGAATGATTCCTAGATCACAATCCTGAAATTTCAGCCATCTAGGTGGTCTAAATCGAGAAATATTGGAGTTCAAAAATTGCCCTTTGGGAGCCGACTTTTAAGCCCCTAGGACGCATATTAAGCGAGATATTCGCATTTAAAGTTTGAACTTGGATTTTTGCCCATAACTTGTTGTAAAATTGGTCTTATTCAAAGTTAGGCACAGCAATGGAAAGGGAATGATTCCTAGATCACAGTCCTGAAATTTCAGCCATCTAGGTGGTCTAGATCGAGAAATATTGGAGTTCAAAAATTGCCCTTGGGGAGCCGACTTTTAAGCCCCTAGGACGCATATTAAGCGAGATATTCGCATTTAAAGTTTGAACTTGGATTTTTGCCCATAACTTGTTGTAAAATTGGTCTTATTCAAAGTTAGGCACAGCAATGGAAAGGGAATGATTCCTAGATCACAATCCTGAAATTTCAGCCATCTAGGTGGTCTAGATCGAGAAATATTGGAGTTCAAAAATTGCCCTTTGGGAGCCGACTTTTAAGCCCCTAGGACGCATATTAAGCGAGATATTCGCATTTAAAGTTTGAACTTGGATTTTTGCCCATAACTTGTTGTAAAATTGGTCTTATTCAAAGTTAGGCACAGCAATGGAAAGGGAATGATTCCTAGATCACAATCCTGAAATTTCAGCTATCTAGGTGGTCTAAATCGAGAAATATTGGAGTTCAAAAATTGCCCTTTGGGAGCCGACTTTTAAGCCCCTAGGACGCATATTAAGCGAGATATTCGCATTTAAAGTTTGAACTTGGATTTTTGCCCATAACTTGTTGTAAAATTGGTCTTATTCAAAGTTAGGCACAGCAATGGAAAGGGAATGATTCCTAGATCACAGTCCTGAAATTTCAGCCATCTAGGTGGTCTAGATCGAGAAATATTGGAGTTCAAAAATTGCCCTTGGGGAGCCGACTTTTAAGCCCCTAGGACGCATATTAAGCGAGATATTCGCATTTAAAGTTTGAACTTGGATTTTTGCCCATAACTTGTTGTAAAATTGGTCTTATTCAAAGTTAGGCACAGCAATGGAAAGGGAATGATTCCTAGATCACAATCCTGAAATTTCAGCCATCTAGGTGGTCTAAATCGAGAAATATTGGAGTTCAAAAATTGCCCTTTGGGAGCCGACTTTTAAGCCCCTAGGACGCATATTAAGCGAGATATTCGCATTTAAAGTTTGAACTTGGATTTTTGCCCATAACTTGTTGTAAAATTGGTCTTATTCAAAGTTAGGCACAGCAATGGAAAGGGAATGATTCCTAGATCACAATCCTGAAATTTCAGCCATCTAGGTAGTCTAAATCGAGAAATATTGGAGTTCAAAAATTGCCCTTTGGGAGCCGACTTTTAAGCCCCTAGGACGCATATTAAGCGAGATATTCGCATTTAAAGTTTGAACTTGGATTTTTGCCCATAACTTGTTGTAAAATTGGTCTTATTCAAAGTTAGGCACAGCAATGGAAAGGGAATGATTCCTAGATCACAATCCTGAAATTTCAGCCATCTAGGTGGTCTAAATCGAGAAATATTGGAGTTCAAAAATTGCCCTTTGGGAGCCGACTTTTAAGCCCCTAGGACGCATATTAAGCGAGATATTCGCATTTAAAGTTTGAACTTGGATTTTTGCCCATAACTTGTTGTAAAATTGGTCTTATTCAAAGTTAGGCACAGCAATGGAAAGGGAATGATTCCTAGATCACAATCCTGAAATTTCAGCCATCTAGGTGGTCTAGATCGAGAAATATTGGAGTTCAAAAATTGCCCTTGGGGAGCCGACTTTTAAGCCCCTAGGACGCATATTAAGCGAGATATTCGCATTTAAAGTTTGAACTTGGATTTTTGCCCATAACTTGTTGTAAAATTGGTCTTATTCAAAGTTAGGCACAGCAATGGAAAGGGAATGATTCCTAGATCACAATCCTGAAATTTCAGCCATCTAGGTGGTCTAAATCGAGAAATATTGGAGTTCAAAAATTGCCCTTTGGGAGCCGACTTTTAAGCCCCTAGGACGCATATTAAGCGAGATATTCGCATTTAAAGTTTGAACTTGGATTTTTGCCCATAACTTGTTGTAAAATTGGTCTTATTCAAAGTTAGGCACAGCAATGGAAAGGGAATGATTCCTAGATCACAGTCCTGAAATTTCAGCCATCTAGGTGGTCTAGATCGAGAAATATTGGAGTTCAAAAATTGCCCTTGGGGAGCCGACTTTTAAGCCCCTAGGACGCATATTAAGCGAGATATTCGCATTTAAAGTTTGAACTTGGATTTTTGCCCATAACTTGTTGTAAAATTGGTCTTATTCAAAGTTAGGCACAGCAATGGAAAGGGAATGATTCCTAGATCACAATCCTGAAATTTCAGCCATCTAGGTGGTCTAAATCGAGAAATATTGGAGTTCAAAAATTGCCCTTTGGGAGCCGACTTTTAAGCCCCTAGGACGCATATTAAGCGAGATATTCGCATTTAAAGTTTGAACTTGGATTTTTGCCCATAACTTGTTGTAAAATTGGTCTTATTCAAAGTAAGGCACAGCAATGGAAAGGGAATGATTCCTAGATCACAATCCTGAAATTTCAGCCATCTAGGTGGTCTAAATCGAGAAATATTGGAGTTCAAAAATTGCCCTTTGGGAGCCGACTTTTAAGCCCCTAGGACGCATATTAAGCGAGATATTCGCATTTAAAGTTTGAACTTGGATTTTTGCCCATAACTTGTTGTAAAATTGGTCTTATTCAAAGTAAGGCACAGCAATGGAAAGGGAATGATTCCTAGATCACAATCCTGAAATTTCAGCCATCTAGGTGGTTTAAATCGAGAAATATTGGAGTTCGAAAATTGCCCTTTGGGAGCCGACTTTTAAGCCCCTAGGACGCATATTAAGCGAGATATTCGCATTTAAAGTTTGAACTTGGATTTTTGCCCATAACTTGTTGTAAAATTGGTCTTATTCAAAGTTAGGCACAGCAATGGAAAGGGAATGATTCCTAGATCACAGTCCTGAAATTTCAGCCATCTAGGTGGTCTAGATCGAGAAATATTGGAGTTCAAAAATTGCCCTTGGGGAGCCGACTTTTAAGCCCCTAGGACGCATATTAAGCGAGATATTCGCATTTAAAGTTTGAACTTGGATTTTTGCCCATAACTTGTTGTAAAATTGGTCTTATTCAAAGTTAGGCACAGCAATGGAAAGGGAATGATTCCTAGATCACAATCCTGAAATTTCAGCCATCTAGGTGGTCTAAATCGAGAAATATTGGAGTTCAAAAATTGCCCTTTGGGAGCCGACTTTTAAGCCCCTAGGACGCATATTAAGCGAGATATTCGCATTTAAAGTTTGAACTTGGATTTTTGCCCATAACTTGTTGTAAAATTGGTCTTATTCAAAGTTAGGCACAGCAATGGAAAGGGAATGATTCCTAGATCACAATCCTGAAATTTCAGCCATCTAGGTGGTCTAAATCGAGAAATATTGGAGTTCAAAAATTGCCCTTTGGGAGCCGACTTTCAAGCCCCTAGGACGCATATTAAGCGAGATATTCGCATTTAAAGTTTGAACTTGGATTTTTGCCCATAACTTGTTGTAAAATTGGTCTTATTCAAAGTTAGGCACAGCAATGGAAAGGGAATGATTCCTAGATCACAATCCTGAAATTTCAGCCATCTAGGTGGTCTAAATCGAGAAATATTGGAGTTCAAAAATTGCCCTTTGGGAGCCGACTTTTAAGCCCCTAGGACGCATATTAAGCGAGATATTCGCATTTAAAGTTTGAACTTGGATTTTTGCCCATAACTTGTTGTAAAATTGGTCTTATTCAAAGTTAGGCACAGCAATGGAAAGGGAATGATTCCTAGATCACAATCCTGAAATTTCAGCCATCTAGGTGGTCTAAATCGAGAAATATTGGAGTTCAAAAATTGCCCTTTGGGAGCCGACTTTTAAGGCCCTAGGACGCATATTAAGCGAGATATTCGCATTTAAAGTTTGAACTTGGATTTTTGCCCATAACTTGTTGTAAAATTGGTCTTATTCAAAGTTAGGCACAGCAATGGAAAGGGAATGATTCCTAGATCACAGTCCTGAAATTTCAGCCATCTAGGTGGTCGAGAAATATTGGAGTTCAAAAATTGCCCTTGGGGAGCCGACTTTTAAGCCCCTAGGACGCATATTAAGCGAGATATTCGCATTTAAAGTTTGAACTTGGATTTTTGCCCATAACTTGTTGTAAAATTGGTCTTATTCAAAGTTAGGCACAGCAATGGAAAGGGAATGATTCCTAGATCACAATCCTGAAATTTCAGCCATCTAGGTGGTCTAAATCGAGAAATATTGGAGTTCAAAAATTGCCCTTTGGGAGCCGACTTTTAAGCCCCTAGGACGCATATTAAGCGAGATATTCGCATTTAAAGTTTGAACTTGGATTTTTGCCCATAACTTGTTGTAAAATTGGTCTTATTCAAAGTTAGGCACAACAATGGAAAGGGAATGATTCCTAGATCACAATCCTGAAATTTCAGCCATCTAGGTGGTCTAAATCGAGAAATATTGGAGTTCAAAAATTGCCCTTTGGGAGCCGACTTTTAAGCCCCTAGGACGCATATTAAGCGAGATATTCGCATTTAAAGTTTGAACTTGGATTTTTGCCCATAACTTGTTGTAAAATTGGTCTTATTCAAAGTTAGGCACAGCAATGGAAAGGGAATGATTCCTAGATCACAGTCCTGAAATTTCAGCCATCTAGGTGGTCTAGATCAAGAAATATTGGAGTTCAAAAATTGCCCTTGGGGAGCCGACTTTTAAGCCCCTAGGACGCATATTAAGCGAGATATTCGCATTTAAAGTTTGAACTTGGATTTTTGCCCATAACTTGTTGTAAAATTGGTCTTATTCAAAGATAGGCACAGCAATGGAAAGGGAATGATTCCTAGATCACAATCCTAAAATTTCAGCCATCTCGGTGGTCTAGATCGAGAAATATTGGAGTTCAAAAATTGCCCTTGGGGAGCCGACTTTTAAGCCCCTAGGACGCATATTAAGCGAGATATTCGCATTTAAAGTTTGAACTTGGATTTTTGCCCATAACTTGTTGTAAAATTGGTCTTATTCAAAGTTAGGCACAGCAATGGAAAGGGAATGATTCCTAGATCACAATCCTGAAATTTCAGCCATCTAGGTGGTCTAAATCGAGAAATATTGGAGTTCAAAAATTGCCCTTTGGGAGCCGACTTTTAAGCCCCTAGGACGCATATTAAGCGAGATATTCGCATTTAAAGTTTGAACTTGGATTTTTGCCCATAACTTGTTGTAAAATTGGTCTTATTCAAAGTTAGGCACAGCAATGGAAAGGGAATGATTCCTAGATCACAGTCCTAAAATTTCAGCCATCTAGGTGGTCTAGATCGAGAAATATTGGAGTTCAAAAATTGCCCTTGGGGAGCCGACTTTTAAGCCCCTAGGACGCATATTAAGCGAGATATTCGCATTTAAAGTTTGAACTTGGATTTTTGCCCATAACTTGTTGTAAAATTGGTCTTATTCAAAGTTAGGCACAGCAATGGAAAGGGAATGATTCCTAGATCACAATCCTGAAATTTCAGCCATCTAGGTGGTCTAAATCGAGAAATATTGGAGTTCAAAAATTGCCCTTTGGGAGCCGACTTTTAAGGCCCTAGGACGCATATTAAGCGAGATATTCGCATTTAAAGTTTGAACTTGGATTTTTGCCCATAACTTGTTGTAAAATTGGTCTTATTCAAAGTTAGGCACAGCAATGGAAAGGGAATGATTCCTAGATCACAGTCCTGAAATTTCAGCCATATAGGTGGTCTAGATCGAGAAATATTGGAGTTCAAAAATTGCCCTTGGGGAGCCGACTTTTAAGCCCCTAGGACGCATATTAAGCGAGATATTCGCATTTAAAGTTTGAACTTGGATTTTTGCCCATAACTTGTTGTAAAATTGGTCTTATTCAAAGTTAGGCACAGCAATGGAAAGGGAATGATTCCTAGATCACAATCCTGAAATTTCAGCCATCTAGGTGGTCTAAATCGAGAAATATTGGAGTTCAAAAATTGCCCTTTGGGAGCCGACTTTTAAGCCCCTAGGACGCATATTAAGCGAGATATTCGCATTTAAAGTTTGAACTTGGATTTTTGCCCATAACTTGTTGTAAAATTGGTCTTATTCAAAGTTAGGCACAACAATGGAAAGGGAATGATTCCTAGATCACAATCCTGAAATTTCAGCCATCTAGGTGGTCTAAATCGAGAAATATTGGAGTTCAAAAATTGCCCTTTGGGAGCCGACTTTTAAGCCCCTAGGACGCATATTAAGCGAGATATTCGCATTTAAAGTTTGAACTTGGATTTTTGCCCATAACTTGTTGTAAAATTGGTCTTATTCAAAGTTAGGCACAGCAATGGAAAGGGAATGATTCCTAGATCACAGTCCTGAAATTTCAGCCATCTAGGTGGTCTAGATCAAGAAATATTGGAGTTCAAAAATTGCCCTTGGGGAGCCGACTTTTAAGCCCCTAGGACGCATATTAAGCGAGATATTCGCATTTAAAGTTTGAACTTGGATTTTTGCCCATAACTTGTTGTAAAATTGGTCTTATTCAAAGATAGGCACAGCAATGGAAAGGGAATGATTCCTAGATCACAATCCTAAAATTTCAGCCATCTAGGTGGTCTAGATCGAGAAATATTGGAGTTCAAAAATTGCCCTTGGGGAGCCGACTTTTAAGCCCCTAGGACGCATATTAAGCGAGATATTCGCATTTAAAGTTTGAACTTGGATTTTTGCCCATAACTTGTTGTAAAATTGGTCTTATTCAAAGTTAGGCACAGCAATGGAAAGGGAATGATTCCTAGATCACAATCCTGAAATTTCAGCCATCTAGGTGGTCTAGATCGAGAAATATTGGAGTTCAAAAATTGCCCTTTGGGAGCCGACTTTTAAGCCCCTAGGACGCATATTAAGCGAGATATTCGCATTTAAAGTTTGAACTTGGATTTTTGCCCATAACTTGTTGTAAAATTGGTCTTATTCAAAGTTAGGCACAGCAATGGAAAGGGAATGATTCCTAGATCACAGTCCTAAAATTTCAGCCATCTAGGTGGTCTAGATCGAGAAATATTGGAGTTCAAAAATTGCCCTTGGGGAGCCGACTTTTAAGCCCCTAGGACGCATATTAAGCGAGATATTCGCATTTAAAGTTTGAACTTGGATTTTTGCCCATAACTTGTTGTAAAATTGGTCTTATTCAAAGTTAGGCACAGCAATGAAATATCGAGAAATATTGGAGTTCAAAAATTGCCCTTTGGGAGCCGACTTTTAAGCCCCTAGGACGCATATTAAGCGAGATATTCGCATTTAAAGTTTGAACTTGGATTTTTGCCCATAACTTGTTGTAAAATTGGTCTTATTCAAAGTTAGGCACAGCAATGGAAAGGGAATGATTCCTAGATCACAATCCTGAAATTTCAGCCATCTAGGTGGTCTAAATCGAGAAATATTGGAGTTCAAAAATTGCCCTTTGGGAGCCGACTTTTAAGCCCCTAGGACGCATATTAAGCGAGATATTCGCATTTAAAGTTTGAACTTGGATTTTTGCCCATAACTTGTTGTAAAATTGGTCTTATTCAAAGTTAGGCACAGCAATGGAAAGGGAATGATTCCTAGATCACAGTCCTGAAATTTCAGCCATCTAGGTGGTCTAGATCGAGAAATATTGGAGTTCAAAAATTGCCCTTGGGGAGCCGACTTTTAAGCCCCTAGGACGCATATTAAGCGAGATATTCGCATTTAAAGTTTGAACTTGGATTTTTGCCCATAACTTGTTGTAAAATTGGTCTTATTCAAAGTTAGGCACAGCAATGGAAAGGGAATGATTCCTAGATCACAATCCTGAAATTTCAGCCATCTAGGTGGTCTAAATCGAGAAATATTGGAGTTCAAAAATTGCCCTTTGGGAGCCGACTTTTAAGCCCCTAGGACGCATATTAAGCGAGATATTCGCATTTAAAGTTTGAACTTGGATTTTTGCCCATAACTTGTTGTAAAATTGGTCTTATTCAAAGTTAGGCACAACAATGGAAAGGGAATGATTCCTAGATCACAATCCTGAAATTTCAGCCATCTAGGTGGTCTAAATCGAGAAATATTGGAGTTCAAAAATTGCCCTTTGGGAGCCGACTTTTAAGCCCCTAGGACGCATATTAAGCGAGATATTCGCATTTAAAGTTTGAACTTGGATTTTTGCCCATAACTTGTTGTAAAATTGGTCTTATTCAAAGTTAGGCACAGCAATGGAAAGGGAATGATTCCTAGATCACAGTCCTGAAATTTCAGCCATCTAGGTGGTCTAGATCGAGAAATATTGGAGTTCAAAAATTGCCCTTGGGGAGCCGACTTTTAAGCCCCTAGGACGCATATTAAGCGAGATATTCGCATTTAAAGTTTGAACTTGGATTTTTGCCCATAACTTGTTGTAAAATTGGTCTTATTCAAAGTTAGGCACAGCAATGGAAAGGGAATGATTCCTAGATCACAGTCCTGAAATTTCAGCCATCTAGGTGGTCTAGATCGAGAAATATTGGAGTTCAAAAATTGCCCTTGGGGAGCCGACTTTTAAGCCCCTAGGACGCATATTAAGCGAGATATTCGCATTTAAAGTTTGAACTTGGATTTTTGCCCATAACTTGTTGTAAAATTGGTCTTATTCAAAGTTAGGCACAGCAATGGAAAGGGAATGATTCCTAGATCACAATCCTGAAATTTCAGCCATCTAGGTGGTCTAAATCGAGAAATATTGGAGTTCAAAAATTGCCCTTTGGGAGCCGACTTTTAAGCCCCTAGGACGCATATTAAGCGAGATATTCGCATTTAAAGTTTGAACTTGGATTTTTGCCCATAACTTGTTGTAAAATTGGTCTTATTCAAAGTTAGGCACAGCAATGGAAAGGGAATGATTCCTAGATCACAGTCCTGAAATTTCAGCCATCTAGGTGGTCTAGATCGAGAAATATTGGAGTTCAAAAATTGCCCTTGGGGAGCCGACTTTTAAGCCCCTAGGACGCATATTAAGCGAGATATTCGCATTTAAAGTTTGAACTTGGATTTTTGCCCAAAACTTGTTGTAAAATTGGTCTTATTCAAAGTTAGGCACAGCAATGGAAAGGGAATGATTCCTAGATCACAATCCTGAAATTTCAGCCATCTAGGTGGTCTAAATCGAGAAATATTGGAGTTCAAAAATTGCCCTTTGGGAGCCGACTTTTAAGCCCCTAGGACGCATATTAAGCGAGATATTCGCATTTAAAGTTTGAACTTGGATTTTTGCCCATAACTTGTTGTAAAATTGGTCTTATTCAAAGTTAGGCACAGCAATGGAAAGGGAATGATTCCTAGATCACAATCCTAAAATTTCAGCCATCTAGGTGGTCTAAATCGAGAAATATTGGAGTTCAAAAATTGCCCTTTGGGAGCCGACTTTTAAGCCCCTAGGACGCATATTAAGCGAGATATTCGCATTTAAAGTTTGAACTTGGATTTTTGCCCATAACTTGTTGTAAAATTGGTCTTATTCAAAGTTAGGCACAGCAATGGAAAGGGAATGATTCCTAGATCACAATCCTGAAATTTCAGCCATCTAGGTGGTCTAAATCGAGAAATATTGGAGTTCAAAAATTGCCCTTTGGGAGCCGACTTTCAAGCCCCTAGGACGCATATTAAGCGAGATATTCGCATTTAAAGTTTGAACTTGGATTTTTGCCCATAACTTGTTGTAAAATTGGTCTTATTCAAAGGTAGGCACAGCAATGGAAAGGGAATGATTCCTAGATCACAATCCTGAAATTTCAGCCATCTAGGTGGTCTAAATCGAGAAATATTGGAGTTCAAAAATTGGCCTTTGGGAGCCGACTTTTAAGCCCCTAGGACGCATATTAAGCGAGATATTCGCATTTAAAGTTTGAACTTGGATTTTTGCCCATAACTTGTTGTAAAATTGGTCTTATTCAAAGTTAGGCACAGCAATGGAAAGGGAATGATTCCTAGATCACAATCCTGAAATTTCAGCCATCTAGGTGGTCTAAATCGAGAAATATTGGAGTTCAAAAATTGCCCTTTGGGAGCCGACTTTTAAGCCCCTAGGACGCATATTAAGCGAGATATTCGCATTTAAAGTTTGAACTTGGATTTTTGCCCATAACTTGTTGTAAAATTGGTCTTATTCAAAGTTAGGCACAGCAATGGAAAGGGAATGATTCCTAGATCACAGTCCTGAAATTTCAGCCATCTAGGTGGTCTAGATCGAGAAATATTGGAGTTCAAAAATTGCCCTTGGGGAGCCGACTTTTAAGCCCCTAGGACGCATATTAAGCGAGATATTCGCATTTAAAGTTTGAACTTGGATTTTTGCCCATAACTTGTTGTAAAATTGGTCTTATTCAAAGTTAGGCACAGCAATGGAAAGGGAATGATTCCTAGATCACAATCCTGAAATTTCAGCCATCTAGGTGGTCTAAATCGAGAAATATTGGAGTTCAAAAATTGCCCTTTGGGAGCCGACTTTTAAGCCCCTAGGACGCATATTAAGCGAGATATTCGCATTTAAAGTTTGAACTTGGATTTTTGCCCATAACTTGTTGTAAAATTGGTCTTATTCAAAGTTAGGCACAACAATGGAAAGGGAATGATTCCTAGATCACAATCCTGAAATTTCAGCCATCTAGGTGGTCTAAATCGAGAAATATTGGAGTTCAAAAATTGCCCTTTGGGAGCCGACTTTTAAGCCCCTAGGACGCATATTAAGCGAGATATTCGCATTTAAAGTTTGAACTTGGATTTTTGCCCATAACTTGTTGTAAAATTGGTCTTATTCAAAGTTAGGCACAGCAATGGAAAGGGAATGATTCCTAGATCACAGTCCTGAAATTTCAGCCATCTAGGTGGTCTAGATCGAGAAATATTGGAGTTCAAAAATTGCCCTTGGGGAGCCGACTTTTAAGCCCCTAGGACGCATATTAAGCGAGATATTCGCATTTAAAGTTTGAACTTGGATTTTTGCCCATAACTTGTTGTAAAATTGGTCTTATTCAAAGTTAGGCACAGCAATGGAAAGGGAATGATTCCTAGATCACAGTCCTGAAATTTCAGCCATCTAGGTGGTCTAGATCGAGAAATATTGGAGTTCAAAAATTGCCCTTGGGGAGCCGACTTTTAAGCCCCTAGGACGCATATTAAGCGAGATATTCGCATTTAAAGTTTGAACTTGGATTTTTGCCCATAACTTGTTGTAAAATTGGTCTTATTCAAAGTTAGGCACAGCAATGGAAAGGGAATGATTCCTAGATCACAATCCTGAAATTTCAGCCATCTAGGTGGTCTAAATCGAGAAATATTGGAGTTCAAAAATTGCCCTTTGGGAGCCGACTTTTAAGCCCCTAGGACGCATATTAAGCGAGATATTCGCATTTAAAGTTTGAACTTGGATTTTTGCCCATAACTTGTTGTAAAATTGGTCTTATTCAAAGTTAGGCACAGCAATGGAAAGGGAATGATTCCTAGATCACAGTCCTGAAATTTCAGCCATCTAGGTGGTCTAGATCGAGAAATATTGGAGTTCAAAAATTGCCCTTGGGGAGCCGACTTTTAAGCCCCTAGGACGCATATTAAGCGAGATATTCGCATTTAAAGTTTGAACTTGGATTTTTGCCCATAACTTGTTGTAAAATTGGTCTTATTCAAAGTTAGGCACAGCAATGGAAAGGGAATGATTCCTAGATCACAATCCTGAAATTTCAGCCATCTAGGTGGTCTAAATCGAGAAATATTGGAGTTCAAAAATTGCCCTTTGGGAGACGACTTTTAAGCCCCTAGGACGCATATTAAGCGAGATATTCGCATTTAAAGTTTGAACTTGGATTTTTGCCCATAACTTGTTGTAAAATTGGTCTTATTCAAAGTTAGGCACAACAATGGAAAGGGAATGATTCCTAGATCACAATCCTGAAATTTCAGCCATCTAGGTGGTCTAAATCGAGAAATATTGGAGTTCAAAAATTGCCCTTTGGGAGCCGACTTTTAAGCCCCTAGGACGCATATTAAGCGAGATATTCGCATTTAAAGTTTGAACTTGGATTTTTGCCCATAACTTGTTGTAAAATTGGTCTTATTCAAAGTTAGGCACAGCAATGGAAAGGGAATGATTCCTAGATCACAGTCCTGAAATTTCAGCCATCTAGGTGGTCTAGATCGAGAAATATTGGAGTTCAAAAATTGCCCTTGGGGAGCCGACTTTTAAGCCCCTAGGACGCATATTAAGCGAGATATTCGCATTTAAAGTTTGAACTTGGATTTTTGCCCATAACTTGTTGTAAAATTGGTCTTATTCAAAGTTAGGCACAGCAATGGAAAGGGAATGATTCCTAGATCACAATCCTGAAATTTCAGCCATCTAGGTGGTCTAAATCGAGAAATATTGGAGTTCAAAAATTGCCCTTTGGGAGCCGACTTTTAAGCCCCTAGGACGCATATTAAGCGAGATATTCGCATTTAAAGTTTGAACTTGGATTTTTGCCCATAACTTGTTGTAAAATTGGTCTTATTCAAAGTTAGGCACAGCAATGGAAAGGGAATGATTCCTAGATCACAGTCCTGAAATTTCAGCCATCTAGGTGGTCTAGATCGAGAAATATTGGAGTTCAAAAATTGCCCTTGGGGAGCCGACTTTTAAGCCCCTAGGACGCATATTAAGCGAGATATTCGCATTTAAAGTTTGAACTTGGATTTTTGCCCATAACTTGTTGTAAAATTGGTCTTATTCAAAGTTAGGCACAGCAATGGAAAGGGAATGATTCCTAGATCACAATCCTGAAATTTCAGCCATCTAGGTGGTCTAAATCGAGAAATATTGGAGTTCAAAAATTGCCCTTTGGGAGCCGACTTTTAAGCCCCTAGGACGCATATTAAGCGAGATATTCGCATTTAAAGTTTGAACTTGGATTTTTGCCCATAACTTGTTGTAAAATTGGTCTTATTCAAAGTTAGGCACAGCAATGGAAAGGGAATGATTCCTAGATCACAATCCTGAAATTTCAGCCATCTAGGTGGTCTAAATCGAGAAATATTGGAGTTCAAAAATTGCCCTTTGGGAGCCGACTTTTAAGCCCCTAGGACGCATATTAAGCGAGATATTCGCATTTAAAGTTTGAACTTGGATTTTTACCCATAACTTGTTGTAAAATTGGTCTTATTCAAAGTTAGGCACAGCAATGGAAAGGGAATGATTCCTAGATCACAATCCTGAAATTCCAGCCATCTAGGTGGTCTAAATCGAGAAATATTGGAGTTCAAAAATTGCCCTTTGGGAGCCGACTTTTAAGCCCCTAGGACGCATATTAAGCGAGATATTCGCATTGAAAGTTTGAACTTGGATTTTTGCCCATAACTTGTTGTAAAATTGGTCTTATTCAAAGTTAGGCACAGCAATGGAAAGGGAATGATTCCTAGATCACAGTCCTGAAATTTCAGCCATCTAGGTGGTCTAGATCGAGAAATATTGGAGTTCAAAAATTGCCCTTGGGGAGCCGACTTTTAAGCCCCTAGGACGCATATTAAGCGAGATATTCGCATTTAAAGTTTGAACTTGGATTTTTGCCCATAACTTGTTGTAAAATTGGTCTTATTCAAAGTTAGGCACAGCAATGGAAAGGGAATGATTCCTAGATCACAATCCTGAAATTTCAGCCATCTAGGTGGTCTAAATCGAGAAATATTGGAGTTCAAAAATTGCCCTTTGGGAGCCGACTTTTAAGCCCCTAGGACGCATATTAAGCGAGATATTCGCATTTAAAGTTTGAACTTGGATTTTTGCCCATAACTTGTTGTAAAATTGGTCTTATTCAAAGTTAGGCACAGCAATGGAAAGGGAATGATTCCTAGATCACAGTCCTGAAATTTCAGCCATCTAGGTGGTCTAGATCGAGAAATATTGGAGTTCAAAAATTGCCCTTGGGGAGCCGACTTTTAAGCCCCTAGGACGCATATTAAGCGAGATATTCGCATTTAAAGTTTGAACTTGGATTTTTGCCCATAACTTGTTGTAAAATTGGTCTTATTCAAAGTTAGGCACAGCAATGGAAAGGGAATGATTCCTAGATCACAGTCCTGAAATTTCAGCCATCTAGGTGGTCTAGATCGAGAAATATTGGAGTTCAAAAATTGCCCTTGGGGAGCCGACTTTTAAGCCCCTAGGACGCATATTAAGCGAGATATTCGCATTTAAAGTTTGAACTTGGATTTTTGCCCATAACTTGTTGTAAAATTGGTCTTATTCAAAGTTAGGCACAGCAATGGAAAGGGAATGATTCCTAGATCACAATCCTGAAATTTCAGCCATCTAGGTGGTCTAAATCGAGAAATATTGGAGTTCAAAAATTGCCCTTTGGGAGCCGACTTTTAAGCCCCTAGAACGCATATTAAGCGAGATATTCGCATTTAAAGTTTGAACTTGGATTTTTGCCCATAACTTGTTGTAAAATTGGTCTTATTCAAAGTTAGGCACAGCAATGGAAAGGGAATGATTCCTAGATCACAATCCTGAAATTTCAGCCATCTAGGTGGTCTAAATCGAGAAATATTGGAGTTCAAAAATTGCCCTTTTGGAGCCGACTTTTAAGCCCCTAGGACGCATATTAAGCGAGATATTCGCATTTAAAGTTTGAACTTGGATTTTTACCCATAACTTGTTGTAAAATTGGTCTTATTCAAAGTTAGGCACAGCAATGGAAAGGGAATGATTCCTAGATCACAATCCTGAAATTTCAGCCATCTAGGTGGTCTAAATCGAGAAATATTGGAGTTCAAAAATTGCCCTTTGGGAGCCGACTTTTAAGCCCCTAGGACGCATATTAAGCGAGATATTCGCATTTAAAGTTTGAACTTGGATTTTTACCCATAACTTGTTGTAAAATTGGTCTTATTCAAAGTTAGGCACAGCAATGGAAAGGGAATGATTCCTAGATCACAATCCTGAAATTTCAGCCATCTAGGTGGTCTAGATCGAGAAATATTGGAGTTCAAAAATTGCCCTTTGGGAGCCGACTTTTAAGCCCCTAGGACGCATATTAAGCGAGATATTCGCATTTAAAGTTTGAACTTGGATTTTTGCCCATAACTTGTTGTAAAATTGGTCTTATTCAAAGTTAGGCACAGCAATGGAAAGGGAATGATTCCTAGATCACAGTCCTGAAATTTCAGCCATCTAGGTGGTCTAGATCGAGAAATATTGGAGTTCAAAAATTGCCCTTGGGGAGCCGACTTTTAAGCCCCTAGGACGCATATTAAGCGAGATATTCGCATTTAAAGTTTGAACTTGGATTTTTGCCCATAACTTGTTGTAAAATTGGTCTTATTCAAAGTTAGGCACAGCAATGGAAAGGGAATGATTCCTAGATCACAGTCCTGAAATTTCAGCCATCTAGGTGGTCTAGATCGAGAAATATTGGAGTTCAAAAATTGCCCTTTGGGAGCCGACTTTTAAGCCCCTAGGACGCATATTAAGCGAGATATTCGCATTTAAAGTTTGAACTTGGATTTTTGCCCATAACTTGTTGTAAAATTGGTCTTATTCAAAGTTAGGCACAGCAATGGAAAGGGAATGATTCCTAGATCACAGTCCTGAAATTTCAGCCATCTAGGTGGTCTAGATCGAGAAATATTGGAGTTCAAAAATTGCCCTTGGGGAGCCGACTTTTAAGCCCCTAGGACGCATATTAAGCGAGATATTCGCATTTAAAGTTTGAACTTGGATTTTTGCCCATAACTTGTTGTAAAATTGGTCTTATTCAAAGTTAGGCACAGCAATGGAAAGGGAATGATTCCTAGATCACAATCCTGAAATTTCAGCCATCTAGGTGGTCTAAATCGAGAAATATTGGAGTTCAAAAATTGCCCTTTGGGAGCCGACTTTTAAGCCCCTAGGACGCATATTAAGCGAGATATTCGCATTTAAAGTTTGAACTTGGATTTTTGCCCATAACTTGTTGTAAAATTGGTCTTATTCAAAGTTAGGCACAGCAATGGAAAGGGAATGATTCCTAGATCACAATCCTGAAATTTCAGCCATCTAGGTGGTCTAAATCGAGAAATATTGGAGTTCAAAAATTGCCCTTTGGGAGCCGACTTTTAAGCCCCTAGGACGCATATTAAGCGAGATATTCGCATTTAAAGTTTGAACTTGGATTTTTGCCCATAACTTGTTGTAAAATTGGTCTTATTCAAAGTTAGGCACAGCAATGGAAAGGGAATGATTCCTAGATCACAGTCCTGAAATTTCAGCCATCTAGGTGGTCTAGATCGAGAAATATTGGAGTTCAAAAATTGCCCTTGGGGAGCCGACTTTTAAGCCCCTAGGACGCATATTAAGCGAGATATTCGCATTTAAAGTTTGAACTTGGATTTTTGCCCATAACTTGTTGTAAAATTGGTCTTATTCAAAGTTAGGCACAGCAATGGAAAGGGAATGATTCCTAGATCACAGTCCTGAAATTTCAGCCATCTAGGTGGTCTAAATCGAGAAATATTGGAGTTCAAAAATTGCCCTTGGGGAGCCGACTTTTAAGCCCCTAGGACGCATATTAAGCGAGATATTCGCATTTAAAGTTTGAACTTGGATTTTTGCCCATAACTTGTTGTAAAATTGGTCTTATTCAAAGTTAGGCACAGCAATGGAAAGGGAATGATTCCTAGATCACAATCCTGAAATTTCAGCCATCTAGGTGGTCTAAATCGAGAAATATTGGAGTTCAAAAATTGCCCTTTGGGAGCCGACTTTTAAGCCCCTAGGACGCATATTAAGCGAGATATTCGCATTTAAAGTTTGAACTTGGATTTTTGCCCATAACTTGTTGTAAAATTGGTCTTATTCAAAGTTAGGCACAGCAATGGAAAGGGAATGATTCCTAGATCACAGTCCTGAAATTTCAGCCATCTAGGTGGTCTAGATCGAGAAATATTGGAGTTCAAAAATTGCCCTTGGGGAGCCGACTTTTAAGCCCCTAGGACGCATATTAAGCGAGATATTCGCATTTAAAGTTTGAACTTGGATTTTTGCCCATAACTTGTTGTAAAATTGGTCTTATTCAAAGTTAGGCACAGCAATGGAAAGGGAATGGTTCCTAGATCACAATCCTGAAATTTCAGCCATCTAGGTGGTCTAAATCGAGAAATATTGGAGTTCAAAAATTGCCCTTTGGGAGCCGACTTTTAAGCCCCTAGGACGCATATTAAGCGAGATATTCGCATTTAAAGTTTGAACTTGGATTTTTGCCCATAACTTGTTGTAAAATTGGTCTTATTCAAAGTTAGGCACAGCAATTTAAAGGGAATGATTCCTAGATCACAATCCTGAAATTTCAGCCATCTAGGTGGTCTAAATCGAGAAATATTGGAGTTCAAAAATTGCCCTTTGGGAGCCGACTTTTAAGCCCCTAGGACGCATATTAAGCGAGATATTCGCATTTAAAGTTTGAACTTGGATTTTTGCCCATAACTTGTTGTAAAATTGGTCTTATTCAAAGTTAGGCACAGCAATGGAAAGGGAATGATTCCTAGATCACAATCCTGAAATTTCAGCCATCTAGGTGGTCTAAATCGAGAAATATTGGAGTTCAAAAATTGCCCTTTGGGAGCCGACTTTTAAGCCCCTAGGACGCATATTAAGCGAGATATTCGCATTTAAAGTTTGAACTTGGATTTTTGCCCATAACTTGTTGTAAAATTGGTCTTATTCAAAGTTAGGCACAGCAATGGAAAGGGAATGATTCCTAGATCACAGTCCTGAAATTTCAGCCATCTAGGTGGTCTAGATCGAGAAATATTGGAGTTCAAAAATTGTCCTTGGGGAGCCGACTTTTAAGCCCCTAGGACGCATATTAAGCGAGATATTCGCATTTAAAGTTTGAACTTGGATTTTTGCCCATAACTTGTTGTAAAATTGGTCTTATTCAAAGTTAGGCACAGCAATGGAAAGGGAATGATTCCTAGATCACAGTCCTGAAATTTCAGCCATCTAGGTGGTCTAGATCGAGAAATATTGGAGTTCAAAAATTGCCCTTGGGGAGCCGACTTTTAAGCCCCTAGGACGCATATTAAGCGAGATATTCGCATTTAAAGTTTGAACTTGGATTTTTGCCCATAACTTGTTGTAAAATTGGTCTTATTCAAAGTTAGGCACAGCAATGGAAAGGGAATGATTCCTAGATCACAATCCTGAAATTTCAGCCATCTAGGTGGTCTAAATCGAGAAATATTGGAGTTCAAAAATTGCCCTTTGGGAGCCGACTTTTAAGCCCCTAGACGCATATTAAGCGAGATATTCGCATTTAAAGTTTGAACTTGGATTTTTGCCCATAACTTGTTGTAAAATTGGTCTTATTCAAAGTTAGGCACAGCAATGGAAAGGGAATGATTCCTAGATCACAATCCTGAAATTTCAGCCATCTAGGTGGTCTAAATCGAGAAATATTGGAGTTCAAAAATTGCCCTTTGGGAGCCGACTTTTAAGCCCCTAGGACGCATATTAAGCGAGATATTCGCATTTAAAGTTTGAACTTGGATTTTTGCCCATAACTTGTTGTAAAATTGGTCTTATTCAAAGTTAGGCACAGCAATGGAAAGGGAATGATTCCTAGATCACAATCCTGAAATTTCAGCCATCTAGGTGGTCTAAATCGAGAAATATTGGAGTTCAAAAATTGCCCTTTGGGAGCCGACTTTTAAGCCCCTAGGACGCATATTAAGCGAGATATTCGCATTTAAAGTTTGAACTTGGATTTTTGCCCATAACTTGTTGTAAAATTGGTCTTATTCAAAGTTAGGCACAGCAATGGAAAGGGAATGATTCCTAGATCACAGTCCTGAAATTTCAGCCATCTAGGTGGTCTAGATCGAGAAATATTGGAGTTCAAAAATTGCCCTTTGGGAGCCGACTTTTAAGCCCCTAGGACGCATATTAAGCGAGATATTCGCATTTAAAGTTTGAACTTGGATTTTTGCCCATAACTTGTTGTAAAATTGGTCTTATTCAAAGTTAGGCACAGCAATGGAAAGGGAATGATTCCTAGATCACAATCCTGAAATTTCAGCCATCTAGGTGGTCTAAATCGAGAAATATTGGAGTTCAAAAATTGCCCTTTGGGAGCCGACTTTTAAGCCCCTAGGACGCATATTAAGCGAGATATTCGCATTTAAAGTTTGAACTTGGATTTTTGCCCATAACTTGTTGTAAAATTGGTCTTATTCAAAGTTAGGCACAGCAATGGAAAGGGAATGATTCCTAGATCACAATCCTGAAATTTCAGCCATCTAGGTGGTCTAAATCGAGAAATATTGGAGTTCAAAAATTGCCCTTTGGGAGCCGACTTTTAAGCCCCTAGGACGCATATTAAGCGAGATATTCGCATTTAAAGTTTGAACTTGGATTTTTGCCCATAACTTGTTGTAAAATTGGTCTTATTCAAAGTTAGGCACAGCAATGGAAAGGGAATGATTCCTAGATCACAGTCCTGAAATTTCAGCCATCTAGGTGGTCTAAATCGAGAAATATTGGAGTTCAAAAATTGCCCTTTGGGAGCCGACTTTTAAGCCCCTAGGACGCATATTAAGCGAGATATTCGCATTTAAAGTTTGAACTTGGATTTTTGCCCATAACTTGTTGTAAAATTGGTCTTATTCAAAGTTAGGCACAGCAATGGAAAGGGAATGATTCCTAGATCACAGTGGCTGAAATTTCAGCCATCTAGGTGGTCTAAATCGAGAAATATTGGAGTTCAAAAATTGCCCTTGGGGAGCCGACTTTTAAGCCCCTAGGACGCATATTAAGCGAGATATTCGCATTTAAAGTTTGAACTTGGATTTTTGCCCATAACTTGTTGTAAAATTGGTCTTATTCAAAGTTAGGCACAGCAATGGAAAGGGAATGATTCCTAGATCACAA